>WOGM01001070.1:0-10626 GCA_015342125.1 Leptinotarsa haldemani | reverse complement strand
CACATAACTGAAAAACATTTGGAAACTGTCTAAAAAAGTACTAATATACTTCTTTTCACTGAAAATCTTATCCAACTTTGATATTTTGTCCCGTTCAAAAGTTAAGAAGTATGGGACTATTTAGCTTTTACCAAAACTCTTTTTCTTCAGCACCTTTTAAAAGTTTGTTCCTGTCTCTTGTATTTAATAATAATAATAATTTTTATTAGTTTTCTGTTATTCAAATGTCGAATCACATATGACTGTATAGTATGTGGATTTTACAATTTACTTCCATTCCATATTTTTAAAAAGACATAATTTTGGGATTGATATTTTTTTGTGTTTTTCATTGATTGATTTTACTATTTTAATTCTATTCTGTTTTACTATTTTGGATTTAAAAAAAATACTGTGAAACCTTGTTTTATTTTGTCTGTTTTCTGTTCTTTTATACTAAAAGGAAGAATATGTTAAATGCTTTGAGAAGAAATATAAGTATTACAGTAATTTTTGAGTTATTTATGTGAATTATGTGATAAATATACAATTCTAATCTATTTTGTGTTTTTACAGTATTTGAAAGGAATTTGGGATGAATATCATGAAATTGTGGAAAAAACTTGCGAAATTTCTGGGTTATTTATATGAATTATATGAGAAATACCAATTTCTTTGTTCTATTTTTGTTACTTTCGTAAGAATTGCACAATTTTGCTGTAGTACAACGTTTCCACAGTATTTCCACAGTATTTGGAATATCACATAACTGAAAAACATTTGGAAACTGTCTAAAAAAGTACTAATATACTTCTTTTCACTGAAAATCTTATCCAACTTTGATATTTTGTCCCGTTCACAAGAAGTATGGGACTATTTAGGATTTACGTGTAATTTACATCTACATTTCTATTACTTATGGATGTTTATCAATACTTCTCGACTGTTTGTGTTGTTTATATTATTTTGACTGACTTTTATAGTAAGGTAGCATGTAGTTATCTACATTTATATATTTTTTATATTTACTTTTGGACTTAACGTTTTTTGTGTTTATTGTGCATTGTTTTGTTCAACTGTTCTTTTCAACCAAAGAAATAAATATTATTATTATTGCTAATGTTTAAATGAAAGTAGTTTTGAGAGGGCTTTTTCTTGCAGTTTGTGTCTGAAAGTTACTTCAGTTTTTCCGTTCATCAGCTGTCGTCCCCATACGAACGACAACTCTGAGAAGTTGAGAAACTTGTGCGAACTAAGGACTAACGAGGTCTTACCTTTTAACGTGTGATTCCTTCTTTGCATGATCTACACATTTTTGTGAATTGTTCATTCTGTAACACATTTTTTTGTATACAGAGATGGAAAAGTAGAGAGCCAAAACTCTCTTATTTTTTCCCCGTTAAAAAGTGAAGTGGAGGGACAAATTACGTTCGCACTGTATATATATATATATGAAATATGTCTGTGTAAAATATTATTGTCTGGTAAATTTTCGTTTTGTGGTATGTAATGAAGGTGAATCACAAAATTAGGTTATTGAAAAACTAAAAAACTATTCAGTATAATTGGAACAAGAATAAAATCTGACAGAACATTGTAAAAAATACACAACATAAATAAAAACTGAACATAATATAAAAACAACTGAAGAGAACTTTTCTAAAAGTCGCAGCTAAACCTGTGATACAATATACAGGGTGTTACTTGTAATTTGGGTTAATGACAGAGGCAAATTTGATGGATCTAAACTGAAACCAAACTATTTGTCATAAAACTAAAATAAAATATGGATTTATTGTTATTGAACCAAGAGAGATCACTTTTCCTTTTTCAATTTCACCTTTGCTGGCGGAGCATTCGGATTCACACCCTTATAGAATTCCTTGAGTAGGTTCATGGCCTCCTCTGCTCTATACCCACCTTTTAATTCAGTCTCGGGCCTCAGTAGAGCCGCCACATCAAACACTGTTTGCCCCCCAAATCTGTCGTTTTTGCATCCGTAAACAATTTTCTTGACTTTCAGATCATAGAGAGCTGCCACGCACATTATACAAGGCTCAACTGTTACGTAGACACTCAGTTCAGAGAAAACAACACTCGAGTCCAAGTCGTGGGATTTGCAGTGTTCGATAACTTGATCGATACAGTTTATTTCAGCATGGCGTGTTGCGTTCCTAGTTTCGTTGACAGTATTGCGGCCCAGAGCTATAATTTCGTCTGTGTGCACGAAGATGCAGCCTACGGGGACTTCCTGAGCTGCCAGGGCCTCGTTCGCAAAGACAAACGCCTTTTCCATAAAGTTACGTTCACTTTCGGACAAGGTTGCTGAATTTCCGACGTCTTCACTCGCCATGGTTAAGAAAATAAGGCATGAGATTGTTGTTCACAAGGAATGCTTCTGCTTTTTCGTGCCAATTCTGGTTATTGACTGCCCTGGGGCTCGGATGCGGCATGTAAGCTACTGTTATGCCGTCTATGCCGTGGGTTTTGAAAAGGTCCTTTGTCTTTTTTTCTATGTAAGTTCCGATGGCTACGATGAACTCAGGCTGTAGAACTCGTATCAGTTTCAGGTACCAATCGTCGCAGGCTGCTTCAAGGATCTTGCGAATCTTAAAAAGGAAGTCAGGATTACAGAAGGTTGAATTAGATATTATGGCATTGCCAATTCTGACCCCATTACCCACCGAAAAATTAGCATCTTACAAGAATAATAATGTTACTTTGGTAAATGTGTAGGAATTTTGCATATACACCAACGTTCTAAATATGTTGGCAAAAGCGGGATATACTGTATAAATAAATTTACCTTCATGTCTTTGATTTCAGCTGGAGTAACATTACACCCGTTGACTTTCATAAGAGCCAGAGGACAAAAGTTGCACACAAACGAGTATTTGAAAAAGACCTCAGGCCTTCCGCACAAATTGGCAAAATAGCTCCAAAACCGTTCCCCACTCTGCTCTCTTCTTGTAGAGGAGAACCCTAGGATTTTCCTTTCAGGGCATTCTACTTCTGGTTTGGAGACTATGCCATCGATTTGGAGCCAGTCACGGACCCATCTGGGATCTCCGAAAGGTACTCCTGTTTGGCACATGCCAAAGGGGCCTGGATTCATGCCGATGAAGAGTATTTTCTTAGTAGTGGTGCAATATTTTGTTATGAAGTTTGTGTTTGGATGGAAGGCGTATTCCAAAGGATTGTAGATGTATTCTACTGGAGGCGTTTTCAGACTCAATGTTCTCAGAATACGGTTCAATTCGAGCTGTAGGTCTAGAACTCTGTCTTGAACAGTTCGAACAGGTTCTTTTGGTAGGTTCGGAAAATATTTAGAAACATCGCCAGGACTACAGTTTCCTAGTGATAAGTCGAGGAGATCCTGAATTTGCTCTAGTTTGGGTTTTTTGTTGTTATTGTCCTCTACTTCACTGAAAATTGGGTTTCCAAAAAGTTTTCTCTTCAACATTTTTATTGGAAAATGCAGCTTACATTATGGGATCTCTCAACTAATCTTAGTTTTGTTTTATTAATTTCTGATAAAAGATAAAGATTTTTTAAAACGGGCCGCTACACAAAATTTTCAAGTTTGTTCGAGATTGGGAGTAGTAGAGTAGTACTATTTCAATTTGTCATATTGGTAATATAATATTTTTAAATCGTTTTTAATGTAGTTTTCTTCACGAAAAAATAGTAAAAAAAATTCAAAATAATTCCTATTTTACATACCTATACGTAATAAGTAAACAAAATCCATATAGAATGTCTACCAAAAAATAAATAGAAAATGAATACTTTACAAATAATTCACAATTTTATGTTGGTGCCACTGTCAATTCAATCACAGAACAATATGTCTATCACAAAACTGAAAGTTAGAACCAAGAAGCATAAAAAGTGTGTAAAACATTTTTTCAAACACTCTCGACCTACGGCATTCTTGATAAAGAAAAAACGAGATCCAATAAATTCCAGCATTTTATTCACAGATGTGCTGAGAACAACTCAAGTGACGCAGCTTGACAATGTTAAGTTGGAACTTCAATTTCCAATGTTGTTTACATTTGTGATTGAATTAATATTAGGCGGGAGCTATTGTGGTTTAAAAATCAAACACGTGTACAAAGTGGTGTCAATCTCATTTCTCGCGTCAAGAGTTTTTAACAAAACAAAAACGAAACGATTAAAACCATCAGGGTTCTATGCATCTTTGTCAGAACCATAGATATTAAGAAGAGTTCGTGAATTCATTGAAACAATTCATCTATCGAATTTAAGAACTAGCATTTAAAATATAGTGATAGCGTTTTCCATTGATAAAACCAGTGTATATTTTTCAGCGCAAGCTCTTGGAGGTCGGACCACTTCAGTGCTTGGCAGGACGACGACTCGTAAAGAGAAAATACAAATGTTATGAATACATTATTTTTATAGTCTTCTTCGAGTTGTGATGACAACATTAATAGTATATTATGCAACGATCATGTAATGATGGTTATTAAGACACGAGCATTAACAGGGATACGAAACGAGCCGAAGGCGAGTTTTGTATGGGATATGCGAGTGTATTAATAACCATTACATGAGAGTTGCATATGCTAATTTTTCTAAACCCGATAAATAATGAAAAACTATAAATATTATATTTGTATTGAACAAAGTTATAGTAATTAACTCATATTTTTACAAATAAAGCAATTAGGGTTGGAATCTAGGACAAACAAAGGAACAGGATTCTTGATTGAAAAATTATGGGTTTGTATTGGTTGATAATCTGTATCGTTATGAAAAATCTGTATCATAATGGATATCATTATGAAACGGATTATGGTCATATAAATGTATTGTAAGAGTACGGGTGTAGAAAAAACAATTGTTGAAATTCCCTTAGAGAAAATAAAAATTTATAAACATGATTATGAGTTTCAGTTTTGAAGTAAATTTAACATAAGTAAGTTATAGGTAAAAAATTTCTCTTTCATTATTAACAAGGTTACAGGAAGAGGAGATGAACAACTTTAGAGATTATTGATAAAATCAGGTACAACATTCTCAATTCGATAATTCTAACTGACAGAGGTAGACCTTCAACTTTAAAGGAATCACACATACATTATTTCCGTTAATTTGAATTCCCACATTATTCTCAATTTGTGTGCTATGACAATGTAAGCTGTCACTATTATTATCATTATTTACACTGGTGGATGCTGGAATGTGCTATTGTTTCAGGAACTGTTGAGCAAATGGGGGTGGTTCTGGCGTTGTTGCAAGATGGTTCTGATGGTCAATATTTCATTGATTTCAGTCATCAACTGATCCTTGATGAATGATGTTGGCTATGGAGGGTACATGTAAGGAGAATATCCCTCCGGTTATCAACTAAACCGACCGCCATGTCCAACTTACTCCCCGTAAACAAACAAAGTTATGCTGCCTTCAATGTAAGGATGCAAAAGGCTTCTCTATTGTCTTTTATTACTCTGAGTAAATCCCCTTTGAGAATTCAACACCTCTGCCCTCCATAGATGTTGCCAATACTATTATTTTTGCCATAAGAACGAATAAGTGAGGTTAACGGAAAACACATCGTGAGTTGACGTTCGTTGACATTATGATTGTGTCAAATTTGAAAAATTTTCTTTGGCACCTACGTTTACTCTAGATTGCTCCGCATTGGCTATGAATATTGTTTTTATATCGTGCTTTTTCAGAATTTTGTTGTGTGATCATTCTATCCTTGGTATGTTTGGGATATAGAGTTGGAGAACCTTTAGATTTGGCGGTCAATATCGTCAATTTGGTGACTATATTTCTTTTACTAAAACTGCCACATATTTATTGCATAACTTTAATATAATAACTTGACATAAAAACACATTTTGAATTGTAAGAGATACATATTATTGCATTTGTGCAACATATTCGGAATGAACAAGTTCATAAAGCAATATTTAGAAAAATCATAACAAAACTAGGAATACTCCATTACATAAAAATAAAAACTGTAGTAACTTCCCAAATCACAAACATACTCGCTCTACATTAGAGAACCCGCCCTGGTTCCTGGTTACCTTCCAGAAACTGTCTAAACTCTGCACGCCCGTTAAACTCTTCAAGAAATCCTCATCGTGTGTGATGATAAGCAGTTGGAAGTTGCTCTCCCGTTCCCTATCCGTGACGATCCTAGAGAGAGCGTCACTCAAGCTGAGAATGTTCTCCCTGTCCAAATTAGTGGTCGGTTCGTCGAGAGCTAGGATTCCGCAGTGCGCGCTGAAAGTCTCTGCCAGGGCCATCCGGATCACGAGGCAGGCGAGGACTTTCTGACCGGCGCTGCATCGGCCACGCATCTCCAACTCCACGTTGTTTTTCACCTGAAATTTGTACATGATTTATTTCATTGCTTCAGACCTATGTTTCCGATCCGGGCTCGCGCGAGCCCGAAATTTTATCGATTTGAGCTTGTAGTAAGTGATAGAATTACCTGAACAACTTTGTAGTTGTACGTTCTCCTCTTACTGCCTCCCCCGGTCATGTTCTCGTCAGTCTTGATCTCGATGTAGTCGATGTCGTTGCCCCTGTAAATGCTCCTCCAGAGCTCGCGAATCGTTCGGTTGATGTGCACCATGCGCTCCTCGTGAAACTTCAAAACCGACTTTTCCAACACCACGGCGAACTTGTTCAGATCCTCAATTCCCAACTTGTTAACTACCACTTCGTAGTATTTCTTCTTGTAGTTGTTGTACGCGTTTTTGATTTCCGGCTTGGCGAGCTCCTTCTCCAGTTCTCTGACCTGCTGTTCGATCTCCTCTTGCTGCCCCTTCATGGAGCTGATCTCCCTCCGCTTCTTCTCGATGTCTTCTGTTTTCCTCTTCTTCTCCTCGTAGACTTGCCGGTAATTGTAACCGCCTATGTTCACTTTCAGGTCTTCAATCACCGAGACAAGTGCAGATTCCAGCTTCTGCTTCTCGCGCAACGTGGCATTATCTTTCAGAGCCCTGAACTGGCTCTCCTTCTTGGCCAGGGCTTCTTTCTTGCTTGACACGTCTTCCATAACTTTATTCTTCTCCTGCTCCAACTTCTCCTCGTCAAGCTTGAGCTTGGCCAACTCTTCCACAGCAACATCCAACTTTTTATCGTTATCATTAGCTTCGTAACGGTTTAAACTATCCAGGAGCTTCTGAATGTACCCGTAAGTCTTTTCGTTTTCAACGATCTTACCCCGCTCTTCCTCTTTGACCTTACGGTTCTTCTCTACGACTTCCTGCCGATCTTCAATAGCGCTCTTCAACTGCCGTTCCTGAATCTGCGACTGACCTTTCAGCTCTTCCACTTCCGACCTCAGAAGGGAGAGTTTCTCGTTATACTCGGTGTTCTGTAGTTCCAGAAGTGGTTTTTCCTGTACTAATTTTTGTATGTTGATCTGTTTCTGTGTTTCCGCTTGCATGTCCCTGTTCACGTTTTGACACCTGTCACGGTGTTGTTCGAGCATTTTTTTGGCAGATTCGTGGCGGTTTTTGATGTTGCTTAGTTGTGCTTTTATGATATCGATTTCAGCTTCGGTTTCTTGGCGGGAACGATTGGATGGTACCTGTCATAGAAAATAATATAGACATGGGTAATATTACAGGTTAGTGATCAAAAAATATTATAAATAGATGGTGTTTTACCTACTGATTTAAAAGTTCATCAAAAATTGTAAAGAATAACGGGTAGGATCAAAGTAAGTGGATCTATTCGACTCTCTTGTTTGGTAAGTGATCTTTCAGGTTAGCTGGCAAGAGTGAGACTCTGGTAGTGATCAGCGGTTAGAGTGTGACCATTTTTATCAGGTACCTGAGCAATACGCATGTATGGCTTGGGAAGAACGTCTCCTGTGATACTTCTCATGACTGATAACACCCACCCTTCACTAGAAATAGTGGGAGCAGTTTTCATGCTCTTCTGGATGTCATCCTATAAAGACGCTCTCCTGATCCTCTCAGATACCCAGTATCAAGGCCAGAATGTGCAGCCCTGCAATCATTCCTGTGGACCAGTTTCTGGAATAGCCCCTACGGCAGCCATAATGACGAGATAGCTTTGAGTTCATTGGTCGGTACTGAACTGCTCAGGGGGTGTTCCTTTCCTCTCCTGCTGCAGAGTTTGCTTCTGCTGCTTAAGAATCCATGAGAAGGAATATTAAATCCACAAGAGACACCTGAACCGCCCGTTTCAAAAATTTTAAAGTGGCCTGACTCGAACGGCTAAATATTCATAGAATATTTAGGAACGTATCCAGACATTCTTTTGCAAGTTCCTATTTTGAAGTATGAACAGGTTTTAAAATGGCTTTTCGAATTTTTGTTTTTCTTTATACCCTTGAAACCAAAAGAAATAGAGTTGATTTTCCGGTATAATTCAATGGTAGTCTGAAACGAACATTTTTGCTCCAATTCAAATAATTCTCTAACTCTTATCGTTCACGAGATACCAACTTTTAAAAACTGCATATTCCGGCGCCCAATGTGAGGCACAAGATTGATTAAATGTTGATATAACTTCTATGTTAGCATTAATGGGACAACTTACTCATCAATAAAATTTACAATAAAATGTTCAGACTAGTCAGTCCTACTGTGAATTCATTTGATTTAAAGTCGAAATAAACCAGGAATCAAACGTTTCAAGTCAATATCTTTATTTTTATAACTTTTCAAAATTATTGTCAATGTCAAAATTAGTCTTTTTTATAAACAAACCATGATCAATTATTTTAACATACTAAGTGAACAAAATTAATTAAAAGCAACAACATATGGTATACAAATATGAATATCTCCAAAACTGCAGCAAAGTCTAGCAAAGGGACAGTTCCTCAATTCAAAGATGCCAGCTGATAGGGTTCTGTAAATAAATGCTATAACACAATAAAAATTCACTAATGTAGACCGCATTACCACCTTTTCTATGTTTTTCTCTGCAAAAACCGAATACCCGTTCAGATTGCTTGATAATTCCTTACGCTGATGATATCTGATGTAGTTAAAATAAACGTTTTTGCCCGGCAGGACAACTGAAACGTCTCCAAGGCCAAGTAAACACTACCTTCCACGAAATAGCCAGAGAAAACGGCAGTGGCAATAGCTACTTCGACGTGAAAATCCATGGACTGAACGTAGTCATCAACCTCCGATACGGAACGTCTGTGGAGAAAGAGAAACAGAGGCTGCTCCACCACGCCAAATTGTCGGTTATCCGAAAGGCTTGGCACAAAGAAAAGGAGTGCTACAAGAATGGATTCACAGGCAGCGTAGACTGGAGCACCAGCGAATTGGAAGAGCTCTCCAAGGTCGGTTACGTGAGTAACTACGATGGAGAGTACATCCACGATGTGCAGCAGTATCCAGAGCTAGCGGAGGATCCCTACAACATCAAATTCGTTCGCAAGCAGGCAGAGTCGACGAAGAAGAGGAGGAGGAAAAGAGACGTCAAGAAATCCTGCCAGGACCGCTGGTGGTTCGCTTTCACGGAGCTATGCTAGTGAACGGTATTAGGAAAGACTTGACACAACAGTGAATCATTTCAATTAACTAAGTGTGATGTACCAAAAGAGGGAAAAGCTTACAAAGTAAGTCTTTTTATACCAAAAAACCAAAGTCTATTTGTGTAAGAATTTCAAAGATGCCAAAATGTATATTATTTATTTACAATATGTTACCTACATGTATGTGATTCAAGGGTTTCGAATGGATTTTGCAGAATCAACTGTTTTTATATTATTTTACATATGACTGATCATTGATTTGCAAAATCCGTATCGAACCGTCTTTGTACATATTTGCATAATTATATTATAGAAGAACAACACAGAGAGTATCCTAATAGCGCGCGAGCGACTTTTGATGAACATCGTGGAGCTAACACGAATCGCCATTAATGATATACAAGGTGATATTGAGGTGGGGGGACTGGGGAACTTGAGTCGAATCAAAGAAATATTTTCTTTAAAAAATCGTAGGTGCTTGAGAATTAAAAGTAGGAAAACTAGATCCCTTTACGGAATGGAAGTAGTTCGTAAGAGTTTTCAATCGAGAATTCTATATCAAAATAACTACGTTGTTCTACTCTGACATATTTGAAACTGTTGTAAATATTTTTTGATCACGTTTCGGAAAAATCTCATTGCTGTCCAGTCAAGAAGCTATAATCGGGTAACCATATTCTTCAGTCAATTTTTGCTAAGTGCTAAGTGTTGATCATTTGGAGATCAGTTCCGAGACGGGTTTAAGGTAGAGATATTTTCAGTTCAAAAACTTGAGAATCTTTTTGAATTTTCTCAATGCTGTTGATATATACTCCAAATTTTGGTGACCAACCACAAGAACAGTATTCTGCAACGGACCATATCAGTGTATAAAAGTTGCAATTGAATTTATGTTTGTGATATTTTTTGTTGATCTACGAATAAAACCCTACATTTTAAATGTCCTATTAGTTCTATGCTTATGCTGTAGTAGATGAAAGAGATTTTTGGGAAAGAAAGTTTTTGGCTTTCTACTACTCCATCTCGATACAAAAAATTAGGGAATCTTCCAAAGAAAGGAAGGAATTAATTTGAGAATGAGTAACTCTATACATGGATGTGTAGATCATGCAAAGAAGTAACTTTCA
>WOGM01001069.1:0-10648 GCA_015342125.1 Leptinotarsa haldemani | reverse complement strand
ACTAACGTGGCTTGGAATCGCTCAACTTTTGATTTTTATTTTCTTATTTCATTTCTTTATTTTTATTTATATTTTTGTTCAATTGCTCTATTTTTACTTGTATTTTATTTTACTATTATTTCATTTAAGTTTTTTTTTGCTTAATATAATTGTTTTTTCAGCTATTCATTTTTAATTCTTCTTTTCTAGTTGTTTCAGGGACTTCAAATCATTTTATATAGTAGACAATGGAAGTCCGAACTAGTGAAATTTATTCCTGCAAACCTGTACTCTGCACCCCATTTCACCTGCAATGGAAAACAAATCGTAGCTTGCCGTCTGCTATCCTTTGCATTATCATACTGACCGTGACACATTCGTTCTGCAGGAAAAATGACCATCAGACCCATCAAAAAAGGGTTTTGCTGCACATTGTCTTTCACGGCATAGAAATCGTGCAAAAGGACTTTTCTCTGTTTATGCGGGACATAGACACACCGAAACTGAACTGAAACAAAACAAGACATCCAGTTCAGCTGATATGCTCAAACAGTAATAGTGTAGGCAAACTTTAAAAAATATGCAAAAACATTTAGAAATTTGGCTATTACAAGAGATTTAACATAAATTCCTTTGAAAAAAAAAATCATAAAATAATCAGATATTAGGCACTAACATTGAATATTACAATTAAGTAAATATTTTGTACATACCTCTTGTTTTGGTTTAATTTCGCCTTCTACAGCACGTTTTAACAGTTCACATAAGGTTTTCCTTCACTTCTACGACGTTTCCTTTCCTTTCGTTCCGAATTGATTCTCCTTTTTTTGTCATCATCACCAAGTGATAATCTTCAAGAGGAACATTGAACTACCTCTTGAAGATGAGCACTTGGTGATCGAAACACGTGNAAATAACGGTTCGGTGTTGGGATAAAACTCCAGTAATAATAATTACTTTTTATGTTATGTAACTTACATCAATACAAAAGTATTTGCAATCGATATATTTATCATGTTTCTTTCATCCAATCTACATGTTATACTGGAGAGTAAAAATACATTTCAGTATAAACTATAATGTGAAATAACATTTATATTCATGGCTTTAAATTACTATCGACATTTATTGTGAATTCACAGAAACCATTTCATCAATGAAAAGGTTAACCATCTAACAAACGTTGAAAGTTGATAATTGCCATAATTAGCTGTGATTTAGGTTCTGCTTGTCACTGAAAAAAGTTGTTAAGGATGAAAATTCAGACAACATTTCAGTTACATTCAAAAGTTGAACAATTATATTATATAATATCTAAGTTCGGTATCAATCATCCCCGGATGATGCTAATTTGGTAAGCAAAACGCGAGTTGAGAGACATCATTTTCATTCTGGTGAGGAAAACATGTCATCTTCATTTGAAAAAAGTAATCTCTAACAAAAAAAAGTCATAACTGAAGGAATGAAAGAAATATGAGAGAACTAAGCATATTGACCTCATACAAGACATCCTCCAATGAATAAGATACTTCATCCGTTGCTTCGTAAATCTAAATCAATTAATGCAATTGCATTTCAGCCATGAAAGGGGGAATTTATCTGTTAGTTGAAGTACGCACTTTGAGGTTATCAGTACCATCGGTGTGGTCATACTGCCAAGAACAGTTTTTTGTTAAGTCTGACGGAGTAACCGAGTTATCTTTCCTGATGATATTTGTTAGATATTCAACTTATTATTAAATAAATTGCAAATTATACTCGTGGTAGCTCTAACTGAAATTTTCAGAATACTAACATATTATTAAATATTATTCATGTAGTTCTTACCGTCTTCAATGCCATCAACATTTCCGATGCTGAAGCTTTTGTTCTGTATTTGAGTTAATCATAATTCTATATTCCTATTAGAACTGATTATTATCATTGCGAACTACCTAAATTAGTGAATAGCTGATCATTCACAGATAAATTGTCACCGAAACTGCTGAAAATTATGCAGAACTACATTATCCCCCTCTAACAAAACTAATCAATTCATCTCTAGCCGAAGAAGAATTTCTTAACCTGATGAAAATTTCGCTAGTATTTCATCTACATAAAAAAACAACAAACAATAGATACCTAACTACCGCCAAATATTTTTTTGAGAGAATTTTTAAAGATGCTTGAACGTTGCGTGTACAATGTAGTATTCAGTTTTGTAGAACGCTATGACCTGTTAACGCTTTCTCAACATGGTTTTAGGAAAAATAAATCAACGGAATCGGTCACATACCATTCACTGAATTATGTTTACACTTCTTTAGATAAAGATAAATACGTTGTGTTCGATTTCTCAGAAGCTTTCGACTGCCTGAACATAAAATTCATATTAGAAAAACTTAGTCATCAGGGTATAAAATGGTTCGAATCTCATCTTTCCCACAGAAATATTCTCATCAAAGTAGAACAATAACTATCGAATGAATGCACTACTTCTCTTGGTGTTCCCCAAGGATCTATCTTGCGACCCTTAATTTTTCTTGTTTTTGTACACGATATTCCGATCATAAACGATCATATTACCACGAGGCAAGTACCAATGTTTTCCAATGACACAACAGTCACAGCCTATGAAAAAACCCTTGAAGAATTGCACAGTAATACAGAAAAACTCTCAATGAAATGAAACAATGGTGCCTAAAAATTGGACTATACTGATAAGACAAAAATTTCCATATGAGGAAGCCAATCACGAAAGTCTTTTATAAGAATTTAATATTTAGTGACAGCATCAATTTACTCGGGACATGGCATAACTCTGACCTTAGTTTCTCCTTCCACATAGACTTTGTAAACAACTCAATTTTTGAAAAGCAACATTTCTGACTTCAACGTGTTGGGAAGTCATCATAACTACTCGTCAAGAAGTTTTATATTGGAAATACCAAAACATAAAACTGCAATATTTAAATGGTCTACATTTTATAATCGCATATTTCTTTATAACAACTTGCCAAAATATATACCTTCTGGAAAATAGCTTCCATTCAAAAAAGGAATGTCTGGCATTGCAGTTCAAACATTGAATGTTCGCCGAGTAAGTTTTTCAATGTGTAAATACTTATGGAATAGTTTTCTTTTTAAAAGTTTTTATTTAACTTGACTTGTATATATGTTAACAAATCTTGCAAGTTCAATTTGACCCACTTCCCGGAATCCGATTGATCTGAAATTTTGCATGCTTGTCCAGAACCGATGACAATGCATGTTAATCATAAACGTGACCTGATGCTGCTGCCAGGATCGGCTCCGTACGAGAGATCACCTCAGCGGTAAATAGCAGGTACATGAAATTTGTATACACGTTCGTTTATGATAGGCAGTTGG
The DNA here is from genome assembly GCA_015342125.1 of Leptinotarsa haldemani. Classification (NCBI taxonomy): domain Eukaryota; kingdom Metazoa; phylum Arthropoda; class Insecta; order Coleoptera; family Chrysomelidae; genus Leptinotarsa; species Leptinotarsa haldemani. Next base: position 7,300 of record WOGM01001069.1, on the reverse strand, counting down.
TAGGCTCACCATGAAATAGACGCCACATCCAGGGTTGGCTTCAATAAAAAAAATATATTTCTAGCTTTTGCCTTTAAATACCTACTTCCCGACTCTAAAGACAATAAATAGTGTAGTAGGTTGTAAGAACTCATATTTATTTGCAGTGTAAAAAATATTATTATCTACTACCCGCCAAGTTTCCAGAGTAAGAGGGTCCATCACGCAATGTCAGCAATAGGCACAAGAGGCATACCATGACTAGTGTCATTTCGTGAAATGGGCGTCATTAGCATTAGCTCACTCTTCGTTATATAGATGGACTTTAGTATTGATCGATAACTATCGATCGAAACTAAAAAATATTAAATAAAATAATAATAGAAAAACTTTTTAAAACAAGCTTTTATTTAAGTGCCCCTTTTTAAAACAAGCTTTTATTTAAAAGCCCTAAAAAGGTCAAAATAAAATTTTAAATCACATCAACCACATTTATTTATGCCTTCACCGAATTGAAATTATAATAAAAGCTTGTCGCGATGCCTAGAAGAACTCTCTAACTATTCAGTAAGATGAAATTTAAATTAAGAAACATTCTGACAGATCAACTAGGTACTGCAATAAATTTCAAGCCCAATAAATTATATGTGTTCCAAAAAGTTATTCAAAGTTAAAGTTCCACATTTTAAGCATTCACGGCATTTTAATTTAATTACAAACATTATGAATTGCTTACAGGTTTAGTAGGTTTTTTATTCATTCATCTTTGTAAAGTACAGCAAAAGATACAATATTTACAGGAGTGATGAATAAATCACAATGCCACTGAGGAGTATACCCCTGTATGTGGTTGAAATAAAAATACATAGGTAAAAAATACAAAATACAATTAAACAAAAAATTTAAATTTACATACACAATAAGATTAGTTTCACGAACACATAATATTAAATAATGTTATGGTAATAAAATTTTCAGCTAATCAGTTAGATAAAAAATAATGTATAAATAATGTCATTGTATAAAACATTGCATAAAACATTTCTAAAATTAGGTATATACAGCAAGATAATAACATATTGATTTGTAGAAAGAATCAGATGTGTTTTCTACAATGGCAATTTGATTTTCAATTACGAACATAGTTATATTTTGCAGTATCTGTAAACACAGACGGTCTTCCACGGCTCCTCTTTGCAGAGTTTTTTTTTCAGAAAAGAAGTGAAGCAGATACCAATATAAAACTTACCATGGTCAGTATTTTTGAGTCTCAATGAGTTTATGGATTTGTTTTCTATCAATTGTTCTTAGGAAATTTATAAGTTCTATTTTGAATTGTTTTAACACCGTTATTGTTTTCAAGATTCCCGGAATGAAATTGTAAATTTTGGGAGCTAAGTAATGATAACCTTTTTGTCCTATTGCTTTATTCATTCGTGGAACGATGTACTTATTTTTTTGTCTTGTAGAATGGGAGTGAGTCGTCACATTCGTTTCGATTCCATTAATGTGATGTCTAATACATACTTGTTTGAGATAAAGCTGTCTAATATCTAGCATTTTTGTTTCTGAGTAGAGAGAGTCACTTGAGTATCTTGGTCCTTTATCACAAATCATTCGGAGAAATTTTCTTTGGTTTCCTTGGTTTCCAAATCTGTCAATAATCTGTTATACAATTGGTGAAACAGTAATAGGTCTATCACAACAGCATCTCTTTTTCTTTTTTCGAAAATCGACAAAACCTTGTCAATTTTCAATTTTTGAATAATTTTACCAGAATCGAACGGAATATTGAAGAGTTTTGCAAGCAGAAGTTACTGGCTTCAAATGAATTGATTTTGAACAATTGATTTTTGAAACAAGTATTCAATCACTTATCGAACCGATCCTCTATTAGCATGAATTTCAATGAGGATATTTCAAATTAAAATTGGGAATTGAATATGAAAATATGTTAATTATTATTGTACTATTTATTTATTGTTCCGCAGAAACTTTTTTTATTCATTCATTTTTTTGTAATAATATACCAACTTGCATTCATTATATTGCTGGAATCTGGACAATTTAAAAACTGGAATCGACATGCAACAGCTAGTATTTCGATATTCAAATTCAAAATCAATACTTCCAACACTCTTATCAATGGCTTTATCGTCTCTGCTATAATGGAAAGCAATAGCAACAAAACTACCACAGGCAATAGAATCATTAACGTCAGAACTATAGTAGGTACTATGTAGATTTGGAGGGTATTTGAGAACATTAAAGTTGATCCATTCATACACAGTTGCATTGCTCTCTCGAAAATTTTTAATACAATTGGTAACACAGAAATAGGTCTATAATTGGTAATTTCTTGAGGAATTTCATCAGAATCAAACGAAATATTGAAGAGTTTTTGAAGTAGAGGTGACAATTATCAAATCCAGAGGCATTCTTTCTACTCGAATCAACAATATATCACCTGTCATCATAAGTTACTGCTTTGAATAAATCAATTTTGGACAACTCATTCTCAAAACAAGTGTTATATCACTTATCGAGCCGATCTTCTACCATACATTTCAGTGAAGATACTTCAATTTGGGATCGGGAATTGAAATTGTTTATGAATTTATTATTATTATACCATTCATTTATTGTTCCGTACAAACATTTTTTCATATATCATCCTTGTAATAATATACCAACTTCGAAAACATAAATTTCGAAGGAAATAATTTCAATTAAAATTGTGATCCGAACATGTGAATGAATTCACAACAAATATATTATCCGTTCATTGTTTACCACAAGAATAACTTTATTTCAGATACCAACCTTGTAAATGTTAGGATTGACTTTTGGATCAGTGAGGTCATCGAATTTAGTGTACAACTCGTTAAGCATTCTTATTATCTTCATGGCACCCTTCGAGTCCGCGTTGGCAGCGCAGTAGTTTGAAAATCCTACTATCCCAGAAAATAGTATAGTAGCTTGTTCGTATCTTCTGGCTGGTACTGGTCTCTGGTGTCTGAGCTCGTTGGCCACCGTTATGGGTAGTACGGAGTAGAGCAGCCTAGAATGTACAGAGGGCAATGGATTACCTTCTGAAGAAAATCCACAAAAAAACCTGAATGTAAACAACTGAATTTGGGAATTTTATAAACCTAGTTTACACGTGCTAGGTAAAACATAGAAAAACTTTCTCAAAACTAATGACGATCAACAAAATGAGCGACAAATGGAGATGAAAAGTTATTTGAAATGAATACATTCGAAAAAATTGTAACTGATATAATATATAATTCGATATAATTCGAAGGGAGGCATATGCGTGAGATATTTTTACTGTTATGAAATATGGACAATCAAAAACTGAAGGCGACGCCCAACAGCTAGTAATTCGATATTTCAATTCGAAATTGACACTGTAACACCATTTTCAATGATTTTATTATCGTCTCTGCTATAGTAAAAAGCAAGGACTCAATACCAATAGCAACAAAACTGGCCCAGGCTTCATTTATCAAGTAGAACACAGCTGACATTTTTCGTGACAGTGAAATACTGACTTGCAACAATAGAATCATTAACGTCAGAACTGTAGTGCCTCTTGAATTTGGAGGGCATTTGAAAACATCAAAATTGGTATGCTCCTACACATGTGAAGCACTGTTTGGAACCTTCAGTGTAGTAATGAATCGTTATTTTATTACTTACTTCGACAAGTGTTTCGACCGCCAAGTGATCATCTTGAAGGGAAAGATCAAACTGAAGATACTAACAATGTTATCCTTATTTATACCATAGCGTCTTAAGCTTCTTAAATTAATTTCACAATAATGCCTTACAGAATTCATATTATAATGAAATTCAGTATGTTAAATATGCTGGATTCATATCATCACAAATTTCTGTAACTTCTGGTGTACTTCAAGGATCGCAGATAGGCTCAATAATCTTCATTCTTTTTGTAAACGATGTGTCGGATGTCATACGCCACAGCTTGCAATGCTTGCAGATGATCTCAAAGCTTACAGGGTTGTAGATATTTTTTATGATGCAGAACTTTTACAGATATATTCAAATAACTTATCTCATTGGTGTGGTGAAAACATGCTCTATTCAAATATGAATGAATGTTATCAAATAACATTTTCAAGAGCTGTGAAACGTTGACTAACAGTTTGACAGCAGTGGGAGTGGTGTTTGATAGCAAAGTAACCTTTAATGGTCATATTGATCATATTATATCTAAATACATCAAATTATTGGGATTTGTTAATAATCCACAGATAAATTTTCTATAAATTCCTTTAAAATATTGTACTGTTCTTTAGTACGCTCGGTCTTGGAAAATAATTGAGTGATATGGAGTCCTCTATATCAGACAGATATATCTATGATTGAGAAAGTACAAAACGAATTTTTGGGATCATGTGCGCTTAATCTTGGATATCTGAGGTCCGACTATGAGTACTCAAATATTCTGCTTCTTCTAAATTTATCTACTTTGGAGCAACGCCGAGCTGAAATTCATCTAAGACTTCGTGATGAAGTTATTAATGGTGATATAAACTGTTCATTTGTATCACAAATGATTAATTTCAATATAAACCCAAGAAGAACCAGCGTGTCTGAGTTGTTTAACGTTCCTTACCATTCTACTAGCTATGACTTAAGTGAAACCATCACTAGAATGCTTAGGTTAGCAAATAAGAATAGCAGCTATACTGATTTGTTTGACTCATCCTTGTAATCTTTTAAAAATCAGGTTGAACATATTGACCTACTATGAAGAAACTGCTGATTATTATTATTATTATTAATTAATTGATATTTGTTATTTTGGTATTCTATATTATTATTTCATTGTTTATTTTTTCAATCACACTATTTATGTGTTCATTGTATAATGTCAAGTCCATAAATAAATTAAATAAATATTTGAATCCATATTTAAAAACACTTATTTGATGACTGTAATCCTTCACAATAACATTGTTTTATCAACTTAACCTTAATTTACTATTAAATCAAAGTCAAAAGTAGTTCACTTGTCTCTGTAAACTCCTGTACAAATACAGGAGTTTGTTGGACTAATAAAAAAAAAATTGTTTGAAATACACAAACATAAAATATATGTCACCTTTAATAAATATTGTACATGAATAAATACAATAGTCAAAACTATAAAATAGCATTGTATCACATTTAAGAATTCCTTTGTGGAATGAAATGCTTTATTTAACAACTATTCGGATAATAAACGATTTCACAAATGTATATTTGTCAGTTTTTCAAATCGAAAATTTAATAGTAATTAAATTGAATTGATTATCCTTGAATTATCAAATATGCTTTCGAAATATCCTTGAAGATAAGATAAGTTAGTTTCAAGAAAGTATCCCTTATATTCAAAATCCACAAAGAAGATCCAACTTGACAACTTGTCATATTAGACATTTTATTTGAAATCAGATGGAGAGATGGAAAACCTGAAATTCCATAATCAATGGATGATTCATTAGACATATCTTTGAATGAACTCATGCAAATAAAAAATACTTCTAACAATGATTCCACAACTTTTTCAAAAGAAGAAAATGCGTTATTTGAAAACTTCTGGATGAAAAGATTCAGTTATACTACCTGACGTCGGCAGTTTCTTTGAATGGCCTGAGCGGCGTGGTATAATTACGAGGACTAATCATTATTTTTATGTGGAAGGTTTCATATGGTATTAACTAGTAAATTTATCAGACCTGGTACATTAGTCTTTTATTCAGCTGTTCAGATCGGCTTCTTATAGACTTCACTGGATTTCCTGAGGATGCTACCTGAAAATGTGAAAATAGTTTTAGGAACTCCAGTCTCTTCACAGCTAACAATATGCCTTTGAGAAAACCATGACTAGAGAAACAGTTGGAAAATATTTCAATGTAGATTTCATACACAGTTTTCAATTTACGGTGTCTTCCTATCAATATTCTTAACCTACAAATACCCAAAGTACTAAAATACACATAACATTATTGACTATATGTACTTTTTTATGGGGAACACTCTCAATCTTTGAAACTATCTTTGAATGGGGCGCTAAAGTTATTTAAGAAATTGAAAGAATAAACTTTTTAGAAATATTAGTTTTGAAAAACTAATTTCTTCAAAATATTTTTTTGTTTTCTTCAATTAATGTCCAAATTTCATTTCAGGTGCAACAAACACACAGGCCAAGACTGTAAAACCATTCTTTCATTAGTTCATCGACCGATGGATATCAAGGTTGTTCATCCATTCAAACAACCAGCAGTTAAAAAAAATCCCTGTTCAACTGCAAACTGTTCAGTTCTGTGCCTGTTGACTCCTAAAGAACCGTTTTATAAATGTGCTTGCCCAGAAAACTACCTTCTCGGCAAAGATGGTCGCAGTTGTATAGCTAATTGTACTTTAGCGCATTTCGAATGTAAATCGAGTTACAAATGCATTCCTTTCTGGTGGAAGTGTGACACCCAGGACGATTGCGGAGATGGCAGCGATGAGCCAGCGGATTGTCCAAAGTTCAACTGCATGCCTGGTCAGTACCAGTGTAAGAATGGGCACTGTATCCATCCTTCGGATCTATGCAATGCTAAGGATGACTGCGGTGATAAGTCAGATGAAAGTGATTGTGGCAACTATACTTGTCTCAATACACAATTTAGGTAAGTTAGACCAATATTTTTTTAATAAATGTGTTCTGAATTTTATCAAATTGAAAAATTCACTGAGCCAAACATAAATAATTTATAATTTTAAAAGAAGGAAATATTTTCAGATATAGTCAGTGGGCATACTTGAAGACTGGCTATAAATCAAATCATCTAAAAGAACAATTCGTGCAGGAATAACTTCAGTACCCGTCGTGGCACCCGTCGTGGTAATAGTCAGGGGAGTAGTTGTTTTCTGATAGGTGTCAGTCCATTAACCTACAGTGTAGGGACTTGAAACTGGTCTGAACGAATTGTTCTTTTAGATGATTTGATTTTTAGCCAATCTTCAAGTATGCTCATTGACTATATGTGAAGAGTTCCCTTTCCTTATATGAGAAATTGGGTAAATTTCGGATATACGGTTGGTTACCTCGTTCACAGGCAGATGGGGTGATGACAAACCTGTTGTTTATTATCCGCTTCATCCTAGCTCGAATAATGATACTCTAAAGAAATTCGATTTTCAGTTATCGGAAATCATCAACTTTATGTTGATGATAGACACCACCTTGCACTGACGAGTGGCCAAACAGCCCAAAACCAATCTGCAAGTGTGTTCCAGTTGTATCGTCAGTTGTATCGGC
>WOGM01001068.1:0-10630 GCA_015342125.1 Leptinotarsa haldemani | reverse complement strand
GTGAAGTAGTTATTGGTTAAAAAGTTGTCCCCTTTGATGTATCTTCTGACGTGTCTCGGCGTTTTTTCTTTCAATCAGTAGTTTTCGATAAATCCGTGGTGGGAAGTTTTCAAATGAACACCCTGTATACAGTTTTATTACCCTCAGTGTGAGGATGGATGCACCTAAGTAACTCAAGTATTTGTGTTGCTCTTTCCATCTACCACTCAGGGTATTCAAAAATATGCAATTAACTATCTTATATCTACATCTATATACACACATTTCGATTAATTAATTAATTAATTTACAGAATTGATGAACATTGGGAATGATGAAAAGCTTGCTGAACATCGTTTATGTTCAGCCGAATGAATCAAGAAGTTCGGTATTGAACATAATGAATGTTTTGATAGATTTTTTGAATGTATTGAGATTAGAATTGTTTCTTATGTTGATTGGCAGAAGATTGAATAATTTTGGACTGTGATGGAAAATGCATCTCTGTGTATGACTTTTATTAAATGTTGGTATGTTTATGGAAGAGCTAGTAACCAATCTGGTTTGTTTTTCTTTGTTTGTTGATTGAAGTGTGAGTTTGTTTGTGTACACCCAAGTTAAACATTGGTTGATATAGAGTTCTCTTGTTTTCAGCAACTGCGTTTCCTTATACAGACATCCGGTAGAGTGTATTTTAGGTTTTTTGAATAATATTTTCAAGATTGTATTTTGATATATTTGGAGGGTATTAAGAGAATTGTTAAATGTACCACCCCAGGCAGCAATACAGTATCTTATTACAGATTCTGCTAAAGATCAAATTTTTGTATTCCAGAATATTTCACAATTCATAGAATTTTTTTATTAAAAGTCTGAACCGTTTTACAACATAGTTTATGTGGTCATCCCACCTCATATGCCGATCCACTATAACTCCCAGATACTTAATCATTTTCGTTCTTTCTATATAAACTACCGTTGAAATTTTACTATAACATTACTTTTTAATAGTTTTTTTCCCTCTGAACCGTTCTATTGAAAAGGTTCTATACCAAGCCTTAGAAGGATCACATATTTCCAAAAAAATAAAACTCATCAAATTCCAAGTTTGAAATCGGAAATCTGAAAATTCCGAGTTTAAAATATGAATTTTAATGGTTTTGTTAAATTTTGATATCAATTTCGAAATTTAATAAAATTTCGATTTTAAATCCGAAATTGTGTGATTTAATTTCGAAATAATTTTTGGTCTTTTCACGCCTTCGTAGATACACTATACAAGAAACATTTGAAAGATAACCAGAAAACCATTACCCAGTTAGTACAGGCAAATTCTCGAAAGGAATTTTCTTATTTGCTTATATCTGGATGACTTTCATATTCGGATGGGCGTCGGTAAATTGGGCGCTGAATAATTAGGTTTATATTAAAGATGAAAACTGGTCGTCAGATTTTTGAGACGGCACTAAACATCTTTTCATCATTTATTTAAGATATTTCAAATCATTTTATATGATATCAGACAATGGAAGTCCGAACTAATGAAATATATCATAAATGAATATATTTTGATCGAAATGCGTGTTTTCTGATAGTCGTTCGGACGAACGTATGTATTTTGATTAGTTGATTCTTTAACTCTTACTGAAATTATTAAATGTTCCGCCCGTGTTACACACGGGCGGAATCACACGTTGAAAGGTAAGACCTCGTTAGTCCTTAGCTCGCACAAGTTTCTCAACTTCTGAGAGTTGTCGTTCATGTGGGGGCGACAGCTGATAAAACAGATTTTTTCTCAAATAGATTTTGTAGTAGGTGAAGATGTTGACCTAATATTCTAGGGTTGTGAAACACTCGTCAGGAGCTTCAAAAATGATGTATCACAAGAGCTCCCTTCCCATTTGATTTTTTTCCAAGATGGCGCCCAGTCACCATCTTGAAAGTGTCATCTGTCAATTTAACTTGAAAATAAGATATTTATGCATTAATTTCATGAAATGCGAGCTGAGGACTAACGAGGTCTTATCTTTCACGTATGACTTCTAACATAGTTCGGACGATGGCAAGTGTAAATCGTTTGTTCAGCCTGCGTCTTGAACCACCGACTCACACATCGGTAGATTGAGAAAGTGAACAAAGCACCCACGTCGAATGCACGGCTACCTACATTTCATGTATAGTGATATGGTATAACCTACACAAGGAATAAAAATTAGCTTAATGAAATACATAATGGGACGGGCAGCTAAAGGGGGAAGGAGGAAAATAATATAAAAATAACTAAAATACTCATTCACCTAATAGTTAAAGAAATCAATAATCTTCTTGAAATATAACTTCAATATAACAGTTGTTAAGACACCCTGCAATTATTTGATACGTGGCAACCTTGTAAACTGTTTCAAGCGTTCGAGGAGCCGCTTTAACCGCCCTCTAGGCGGGAAGGAGAGAAAAGAAATGTTCGAGAATGGTGTGAAGGATGCACGCCATATTTTTTCTTGTAAAAAGTAAGAAATAAAATTATAAAAAGAATAAAGATACAGTCCATTATTACCAGCTACAACAACAGTAAGTAACAATCCTGAGTAAAAGTGATATCAGAACCAATGAAATTGAATATAATTTACCAACCTAGGTACATGAATTGAAAGTTATTATCGGATTACCTACAAACAGATAATCAAATTAGGTTACTTATATCTCTTGTCGTCAGTTGTCTTGAAATATTGGTAACATATATAGTATGATATATACTAAGATAGTGATAGTTGATGTATTTTGAATGTACGGTGTTCGTTGAGCGTGCAATTTTCGAGCCCTATAGTTTCGTGAATTGAAGAAATACTTCTAAAGAGTGTGAAAATTTGACTAGAAAATGAAGAACAAAATTGAAATGAGTCTTGACGACATCATGAAATCAAACGAAAATTCACGAAGAGGTGGCCGAACTCGTGGTAGTGGAGGAGGAGATAATCAACGCCGAGAAAATTTTAGAAACTCTGGTCGATCTGGTTCGTTGGGAAGTGCTCCAAAAGGGAATGGACGCGGTGTTTCTCGAAAAAACACTAGGGTAAATAAAATTAAAACTTTCAATAATGGATTTGTTCGCGATGGATACAAATCCCGTGAAGTGGCTGCGGCTAGAGCAGCGGTTCAAGCTACGATGGAACCAACGCAGCTTGTGATTTCTAATTTAGACTGTGGGGTTTCTGGCGCTGATATTCAGGAACTTCTCGCTGAGTTTGGGCCCCTCAAACGCGCTGCTGTTCATTATGACAGATCAGGCAGACCACTGTGCACTGCTGATGTGATTTTTGAGAAAAGAAGTGATTCAATCAGAGCAATGAAACAGTATAATGGAGTTATCCTGGATGGACGGCCTATGAACATTCAACTAACTATACCAGAAGTCCCCATCCCTATGAGAAAACCTGTAGGTGAAAGAAAGTTTCACTATAGAAGTCCAAGAAGAGAGAATTTCATCCCAAGAAGAGGTGCGCAGAACGCGAGAAATCAGAGGAAGCCACCAACAGTTGAAGAACTAGATGCAGAGCTAGAGGCCTACTCTTCAAAAAGGATCCCATCTTGAGCATTGATTTCATTTTTCATTATGCAACATCCCCACATTTATGACTTGTTGCTTGTGGATTTTATAGCTGAATTAATAAATGCAAGTTGAGATTTAATGCTAATTTCATGTAACCCCTAGCCTGCCAAGGAACTTGACTCCGACACTCGATGTATTCAATTGTGTGTTCGCGTCCTTTGATAAGCAACTTTTTCATTGTCGAATCACCACACCCATTAACAGCCTGAAGATGATGATTCGCATTGTAAAAATTTTGGGTTACTTTTTCTTGGACTCTGTGAAGTACTAACTTCACATCAAAATTTTTCTTTGGATTAGTAGGCTATGTCCGAAAGAAAACATGAATTCGGCTTTTTGCACGAAGAAAAGGTGTTAAGTAGATTTTTCTTAGAATTTTGAGAGTTCGCAGCTTTTGTTTTTCTTTTCTAGGAGGTTACGAAGTTGGAGTTTTGAGAGAAAACTCGACTTTGTAAATAAAATATTATATTGAATAATAAAGAAAAATAAAAAACTGAGGAACAACAAAACAACAGAAAAATGTAATAATAAGAATCGGTGGATGATAAACAAACCGAAAGAAAACAAACTAAATTTCTGATATGCAAGACACTGAACAATTAATAAAACAAAAAAACTAAACCGTGTACTGAAGGTACTACTAGTTTTTACGTCCTGAAGTCAACATCTATTCTTGCGTGCCTTCGCCGACTATGCTATCGTATACGGAAAGTGATTGTTATACTCAGCTCGACCAGCCTATGACATTTCAATACTGGCTTGAGACTTCAAAAGAATCAAAACATACGAAAAACATTTGCGCCACTCTGTATACTACTTTTTATTTGATTCCTTCACAAAATTCATACAAATGTTACTCAGACAAGTACATAAAATATCACCAACGACTATTTTCCAAATTTTTTTCTCGGCTAGTCCAAAGGTTTCGATCTCGAGTGGATGTAGTAATCCGTTATTCAATGTCGTGAAAAAACCTCACTTCACGAAGAGAATTCACTAGCTTTACCGGCCATGGTAGACAAAATTATTACTCCGAAGTTTCACTAAAAATCCGCCAGATATACGCTCAGATTAACACTTCTTTCTTTTCTCTAATAAACCTCTATAAATCGAGCTATTTCTCAAATCTCTATAACATCACTTATTATCGCTGAAATAAGACGCTCGACCGCGCGTTCTTTCCGCTCTATCCCCTCGCTACCCTACGCTTAATAAAACACCTCCGTCCACGACTTTTCTTTTCCCACTGCTTCTCTCCCGGCCACTTTTTCAAGATCCGTTTTTCTGTTCCGAAATCTTCGTCACCTCCCTCGACCAATTCCAGAAGACTCTCTTTCTCTCGGGGTCAACTTCAATTAGTCGAGATCACGAATAATTAACCCATAACCCCGCCTTTTTTTTAATGGACGCTAAGCTCGGTTTCAAGTCTCAGAATTCCAACTTCCCACGAAATTGTTCACTCAGCAAAACTTCTAAAGCCTTTTGTTTAGATTACTGTCGCCACTCTACAAGTCTCTATGACCTAAGCAGTTTATCTTATCCAAGATTTCCGTCCAGCGGTCCCGTATTTGAAATAATAATACATGACCCACAAATGTTCCTACATAAACATTTTCTCCTTCTCGCTACTTAACCGATAAATTTTTTAAACTGTTATTTCCTTCGTGACTGAAATCATTATAAATGTGAGTTTGTGAGTTTGTTTGTTACGGTGAAAACTACTCAATCGATCATTTTGAAATTTTGTACACATGTTCTTGGAGGTATCAGAAGTAGCATAGAATACGTTTTATTGAAGAAAATATTTTTTATGTAAGATAAAAAAAATATTATATCGTCATCTAGCATTCCAGTAATGAGGTTCCAACCCTTAGTACCGTAATGCCGTCACACCGTATTATTCACAGTCAATATCCAATCCAATCCAATCCAACCCAATTCGATCTAATCTAATCTAATCTGATCTAATCTAATTCAATCCAATCCACTTGACTATAGTTTTAGCTGTTTGTAATTTTTCTATATTTATTGTTATTTTCTTCTGTCATTTCGATCTTCAAATTAGGTTATTTTTGTTGCAGTGGAATATATTTTAACATTTGTTGTTGCAATTCAATAAAGCCTAATTAAAATTTTCGAAACTTCAGCGTATATAATAATTTTTAAAGATTGATAATCCCAGCCAAGCATTAAAATATAGTTCTTATATTGATTCATTTCTATTGTACTGACACTTATTCAATAGCATAAATGTGAGTGAAGCCGCGAGAAGAAGCTAGTAGTATATAAAATGATTTGAAATCCCTGAAAGAACCCATACAAATTGAAAATTGAAAAGAATAGCTGAAAGAAACAATTAAATCAAGCAAAAAACCTGAAATGAAATTACAGTGAAATAAAATACAAGTATATAGTAGAACAATTGAACAAAAAGTAAAAATAATAAATCAAGAGAATCCAAACCAAGTTACTTTACCAAGTTACTAGCTTGGCTGAATACATTGTTAGACAACATGTATGCGACTTCTTTGAATTTCCTTCTAAACCAGTGTTTCTTCCTGTGTATGATCTCAGCTTGAGACCACTCGATGTTATGTTGATGGGTCCAAACATGCTCTGCTATTCCTGATTTGCTGGTTTTCCCTCGCTGTGTGTGTTTCTTGCACTCGGCAATGGGAACGTTCAATGGCGTCCTAGTTTCAACGATATAGGATTTTCCACACTCACGGGGTATCCGGTAAATGCAATTCTTGATATCGCAGTCCGCGTTGGGTGGCCTGGTTTTCGTAGGGTTGCTACAGATAGTGTTTCCGGATCTGAAGCAGGTTCTGATGTTGTACTTGGAACCAGTTCTTCTTATCCTTCCTGATAATCCTCTGACGTAGGAAAGTGCAAGCATTGTGTGTAACGGCTTCTCTTCCTTACGAATCTTGCTGTCTATTAGCCAAAGTATGTTCCATCATCGCTTTGGAGAAGCCATTTCGTTGAAGATCATTTTTGATGATGTCTGGTTCCTTCTTGGGAGCTTCCTTCGTATTACACGGTCTAGTGGACTCTTAATGATTCCTCTGTTAGTCGGTTGATGGTGGTTGGACTCGTGGTGTAGATAATGTTCCGTGTGAGTGGGTTTTTGGCTCTTTAGCTATTCTTTTCAATTTTGGATTTGTATTGGTTTGTCAGAGATTTCAAATAATTTCATATATTATCTGACAATAGATGCCCGTACTAATGAAATTCATTGTGAAACATTGTCAATTACCTTCAAACAAACTTTAGCAATGGCAGTCTAATAAAGTACTCTTCTGTTTCAGGTGAGAATCCAGCAGCAATGCAACACGGAGGTCGAGGACTATCCTGGCTCCAATGCAGTCCATCTTCTTGGTTACTGATATTTTCCATTATCATCATTTGGTGCTAGTCACTGCTGAAGTGGCATTGAAACTGTTCATGACGGTTCAAGAAATATCGTCAGAAACCGATACTAAAAGATATTGTGAGTGTTCAGTGACGAAAAGTGAGGCGACAATGACAATGTATCATAAATGTTGTTCCCAATTGTCCAAATTCCTGGAACTTTCTCAACAATTGAATCGTTGCTTGATATGAAAAATAATATCACCAAATTTTCACTAGTTGACAGATAATAAGCAACTAATGTACTTTTCGAAGAGTTTTCCATTTGAATATTTCTTTTTCAATGTATTTTGGCACAAATTTTCAGAATAGATTTTTTTGTTCCTAAACATATGTGCAATCACGTTATGATTTTGTTGATTTCAATATCAGGAGAAAATCGAATTTTTGGTCATAACGAATTTCCTGGTTCTCAGTCATACCACACTTCAGTATGGTTCAACTGAAGAAGTATATCAGTGAAATATTACGCAATTTGCCTATCATAAGTGACACCCGAACAAATTACATTTTCATCACATTTTTGAGAATCAAGTAGCTGCCATTATCAGTGATACTTCAAAATTCAATTCGTTTTATTCGTTTAACAAAATGTATTAAATTTTTGCCTGGAATTACTTCCATTATACTCCCGGTACGGAACGAAACAGATATTGCGAAGACATTCCACATCAGGTTATTATGGAATTGTATTGATTGAAATAGTTAGTGCTTCACTTTTTGTACTACTTAATATGACCCTCAGATATATTCACGAGACTTATATAAAATAGGTAAAGATGAAAGCTTCACAAATATATATGAGCACTATTGTAACCCTGGAAAATATCACAATCTTTTTTTTTAAGTGCAATCTAGTTTTGTCTTCCGAATACAAGAAGAGCCGTCACTATGCTGACTGATGTGAGTTTTATTTGAGCAAATCAGATAAAGAACGTATGTTTCAATTTTCTTCATTGGTGACTTGTCCGGTAATTCATATACTTCAAAATCGCCCAACCTCATAAGTTCTGATTTGGCGATTCGGTTCACAAAATTATCAGTTTCTGGGACTCCCACATAGAAATTAATTATACCCATTCACATCTGTTCTAAAGTCATATAAGTACAAATCTCGAATCAAAATTATTCTGAGTATTTGATAGGAAAATCCTTCCTCCACATTAGATGGATGAACATAGTTTTCTGGGAATATATAACATCCAATTTTGCTACCTTTTTTTCAAATATACATGCCATTCGAAAATAGAGAATACATGATTGATTGTTTCTGGAATGTAGAAATTTCAGAATTAATTTCATCTTCATATGCCATACATATAAGGCGTCACCATTCAAATCGGGAAAATTGTAAAGAAGGAGAAAATCAACACCGTCTCTAAACCACGGAGAAGATATCGAAGTATCTGAGATCAGCAGAAGACAGTAGAGACTCACTCAAACTAGCGGTAGTTTACAGCATTCCATGTAACTGTGGTGAAGTCTATATCGGTCAGACGGAAAGAAGCACTGGTACCCGCCTAATCGACCACCAGCGGAGTTGGCGATTGGGACAGACCGAGAAGACTGCACCGTCCGACGGGAAACACAAGATCGTGTTAGAAAAGAGCAAGAGACTAGAAACGTCAAATCAATATTCAACAAGAATGTATTAAGAAGCCTTAGAAATACACTAACACCGAGAGAACTTCAACAGAAAGGAAGGGAGAACAAACCCACCAAAGATCTGACACAGAATTGAAAAGCGCCAAAACGAATCCAAATCGCACAGGAATTATGCGAATCCGCGATTAGTGAAAATGCGTGGAAAATTAGCAATATAAATAACATGACAGAAATGAGTTTCAGTTGACACGCCAAGAAGAGTGCTTTGACCACGCCACTGACGGTGATATCCGCAGTTGCAGTTGAGATTATAATCAAAGAAGACCACGGCAAAACTCTGAAGCCAATAAAACAGTGATGCTAGCCGTAGAAGCCTAAATTCCTTTGCACATGGCATTCAGGATGGCAGATCAGGATAACATTAAACTGAAGCTCAAGAGGTATTTCAACGTCAAACGGAACACCCTATTTTCCATTGTATCAAGAGAAATTAAAGCAAAATGTTGCCATTTCAATTCCATCACGACTACTGTTTTTGTTTTTAACACGCTTTCATTAGCTTTGAGAGCGTGTTTTTCAGTTTTTCAAAAATATACTTATTTATCACTAAGTTGAGTGTGACTTCTTCAAGCTTATATACTTGCTAAAAAGTCTGAAGATTGAATCTGGAGTGAAACCATTGACCAATGTTCATCAAAATATCCTCGTGAGATAAACTCATCTTTTGTGTTTGACATTTCATTCAATGTTAGTATGTCAACACTGAATTTATCAATTTTTTTTATATATCAAGATGCAAAAATTTTTCAAAGGAAAATTAAGTATGATTATTGATCAGCTATTGGAAATTTGGCGAACCAGTTTACCAAGCAAAAGTCGTCTATTCAAAAATTGGGACAAATTTTGAATTTGAAAGATAACAGAGTCTTATTTCGACTGTGAAATTCATTGGAATCACATGACGTATCATTTGAAGTTTCACGAAACTAAGATGACTTATCGAAATTTATATTTCATGAAAATCATATGAACATTCCAGTTTGTAAGAGTTATCGATTGATGATATTGTATTCGATCAAAATATCAGGATCATGAGGTTTTATAGTAATAAAATCTGTACATTCTACTATTCAAATATATGAAATGTTAAAAACTATTTTATATGGAATTGTAATATCTGATAGATTATTGGAACAAAATATACCCATCGTGTATAAAGTAAGTGTTCATGATTTGCATAAACAATGATTGAATGGATATTGTATATCGATCTTGTCCTCAATATGTCTTCCTTCACTGACATACATTTTCATTTACTCTTGAGTTACTCCGAAACCTTCAATTAATCCATTCTTTGCAAGCCAGATACATGCACAATAATAATTGTTTCCAAACATTCCATCGTTTGTTGTTTATGCAACGAGAGCGGTCACAAAAAATTACCTAGAATAATCTAATACTAAATCATCCATGTATACATGTCATTCTGAATAAATCATATTGAAAATGTTATAGTCATGTATAGATGAACTCTATTCATTGGTTTTTGTTTTAAATGTTGATGAGTTTCTTCCAGTTGTTGATAATCATTGTTAATTTTCGACTTGGAACTCAAGTATCGTGTAAGTGTATAAAGTATTTATTTAATAAAATGTACATAATTTCAAGTTGTTTCTCTGCCAAATATTGATAGACAGTATATTCTGATAATTGTATGGATGGAAGAGAAGGACGTGTAGTTCTAAGTTTCGTTGGAGAAGTTGAAAAAATATATACAAGTTTGGAAATCACTCCAAAATAGGGGAGATTATGCATTACGAATTTATTTCTTATTTTCTCATATCTAATAACGACTGTCTTGAGTAGACTCACTTTCATTGTCTCATATCCATTGTTATTGAAGTAGTTTTTATCTTCCTTTCAACAAGTGTTTTAATTAATTTCACTGGTTCGGACTTCCATTGTCTCCTATTTTGAAATGATTTGAAATCCCTGAAACAACTAAAAAAGGAATTATTAAAAAGT
>WOGM01001067.1:0-10635 GCA_015342125.1 Leptinotarsa haldemani | reverse complement strand
GAGATTCATTGTCTTATTTTTGTGAGGTTATGTGAATCAGGGAATTGTGGCAATTCATTTTTCATTTCAGTGCCCGCTGTTGGGAATAAGCATTTTATCGCTGTAAAGCCATCTTAACGATGATATGCTTTCTTCTTGAGGAATTCACTTCAAATAATGACCGAATCACCATGATGAGACTTGAAGATTTCCTTATGAAACAAACATGATTCAATTAACTAATTTCCCCCCTCCACTCTTCTCGGACCTTCGAATGATATTGAATTGCAACTTGTCACCATCAACGAAGATACACTTTACTTATACTGAGGACTGAGACTCATAAAATCTACATAGAACTTACAAACCTTTTCAATTATCCCTTTAAAGCTCACCCGTTGGCATCCATTATCAGGATTGCAAGTCTGAAGACGTCTATTACAGAAGCACAAAAGCTTTCCCAAGGCGCCACGTCGGTCGAAGAATATATTTCCGCAAGTGCGATTCAATCCGGATGGGAAATAATTATTTTTATGCTGATTGCAATTGATTATGGATTAAGTGGTTTCATTCATATATTTATTTTGAAAAATAAATCGAGTCCGAAACATGGCGCAAAATAAAGATGCAATGGTAGAAAAACAATTTAACGTTTTTACGATGTTTCAAACGTTATTAAAACTAGCTCTAGGGCTCAAAACTTCAATACTATCGTATTGGGTAACAGTATATCTCTAATTGTTGGAACCCTACTGAGATACAATTTTTAGAAATATTTCTTAGCATTCTCAATTGAATACAATTTCAGATATTACAAGCAATAACTGCCACGAAAATAGATCATATTTTGAGTACTGCATCCAATTTGAATTAGGAGAATCCGCCATTGAAAAAAGGTTATTGTGACAATGAGTTATTTTTACCTTCAGTCATGTACTACGGCTATGCAAAACATATTCCGATATTTTTTATGTGCCAGACAGCCCACTAACGTTCACAAATCAAGTGAAGCACCGGATCAGAACAAGAGACGAAATTCCTGTTTTTACCAAATCATACAGATATCCACATGTACATAAGCCTGAAGTGGAAAAACAGGTAAACTCGATGTTGGATCAGGGAATCATCAGGCCAAGCCAATCACCCTGGTCTTCACCTAAATGGTTCGTTCCAAAGAAAGCAGACGCTTCTGGACAAATCATATGGAGGATCGTCGTAGATTNGGAAAAACAGGTAAACTCAATGTTGGATCAGGGAATCATCAGGCCAAGCCAATCACCCTGGTCTTCACCTATATGGGTCGTCCCAAAGAAAGCAGACGCCTCTGGACAAATCAAATGGAGGATCGTCGTAGATTATAGGAAGGTAAACGAGAAAACTATCGACGATAAATATCCAGTCCCCAACATCAATGACATATTGGACAAACTAGGAAGGTGCCAATACTTCACTACTTTGGACCTAGCGAGTGGCTTCCATCAGATTGAGATGGCAGAAGAGGATATTCCAAAAACAGCCTTCACAGTGGAGCATGGGCACTACGAATACACCAGGATGCCGTTTGGATTGAAATCAGCTCCAGCCACATTCCAGCGAGTTATAGATAACGTTTTGAAGGGTCTACAAGGAAAAATATGTCTTACATATATGGACGACATAATTGTGTACTCAACTTCATTGCAGGAGCATATGATCAACCTCTCCAAAGTCTTCGAAAGGTTCAGGGAGACAAATCTGAAGGTCCAACTAGACAAATCAGAGTTTTTGCAAAGGGAAGTAGCATTTTTAGGACACATCATCACTTCAGAAGGAATTCGACCAAATCCCCAAAAAATTGAGGCAATCTTGAAGTATCCTATACCCCGAACGACCAAAGAAATCAAAGGATTCCTAGGACTCCTGGGATATTACAGAAAATTCATCAAGGATTTCGCAAAAATAACCAAACCACTCACCTCCTGTCTTAAGAAAAACCAGAAAATCGAGCATACACCAAAATTCATAGAATGTTTCGAAACATGCAAAAATCTTTTAGTAAATGAACCGCTTCTACAATATCCCGATTTCACAAAACCATTCAATCTCACGACGGATGCCAGCAATTTTGCTATAGGTGCTATTCTATCGCAAGGACCTGTTGGAAAGGACAAACCAATTGCATATGCCTCTCGTACGTTGAACGAAAGCGAGCAAAATTATACAACGATAGAAAAGGAAATGCTTGCTATGGTGTGGGCGACTAAGTACTTTAGACCGTACCTATTTGGCCAAAAATTTAAAATCTTATCCGATCACCGCCCTCTACAATGGCTCTTCTCCTTGAAAGATCCAAATTCCAAACTTGTAAGATGGAGATTGAAGTTAGAAGAATTCGACTATGAAGTCGTTTACAAGAAAGGAAAAAGCAATACGAACGCTGATGCCCTTTCAAGAATAGAAGTACACACCAAAGAAGCCTTCAGTTTGAAGGAATACATAGAAAATTTCAACAAAGAACTTGAAGAGAATGGTTCATTATACAACAATGCACCATCTGAAAATACCGTTACCGACCAATCTCAAAGAAGAATCAGCGAAGACACCTCCGCTACTGACACTGCAGACGAAAATCCCGACCGTCCTCAACAGAAAAGAACATCATCAACCGATACAGCTGACGAAAATCCCGACCTTGATCAACCAAAAAGGACATCATCAACTGACACAGCTGACGAAAATCCCGACCAGCCTGAACAAAAAAGAACGTCGTCAACGGATACAGCGGACGAAGTTGTAAATGACCTAAACCAACCCGAAAATGAAGGAAGTAACAGAACCATACACACAACTCAAGAAGAACCCGCATTCACAATCCCAATATCAGAAAAGCCTCTCAATTATTACAACAACCAGATAAAAATGACATTTGTCCATTACAACCCAGGACCAATCTGTATAGAACAAGCGTTCGCAAATAAAAAACGAATTCATGTTCAAATTGGTATGAATGCAAAAGAAGAAAATATTGTGAAATTCTTCAAGGACTACATTCCACCAAAAGTCAAACATGCTGTATATTTCGACCCAGATACCCAATATAAGTCAACTTGCAATATTCTTCAGAAAATTTTCAGAAACACTGCCTTCGATTTAGTAAAATGCAACGAAATCCTGGAAGATGTTAATAACGAAGACCAACAAAAAATAATAATTCGAAACTACCACGAAGGAAAGTCAAACCATCGTGGAATAAACGAAACTGAATTGCGAGTACGAAGAAAATATTACTGGCCAACCTTGAAAAAAGACATTGAAAGATACATCAATATGTGCGAAACATGTCAAGTGAATAAGTATGACAGAAACCCACCAAAACCCAAATTTATGATAACTCCTACACCAAGTAAACCTCTCGAAATTATTCACCTAGACACCTTTCAGGCAGATGGACAGAAATTTTTAACTATTATAGACGCCTTTTCAAAATATGGACAAGCCTATCCATTAGAAGGAGCCAATGCCATTAACATATTGAAAGCATTGCTGATATTCGTTACTCACCATGGTTTACCACAGATCATTGTCTCAGACAGTGGCACCGAATTCAAAAACGGCCTTGTACAAGAATTTGTGGATACACATAAAATTTTGATCCACCACACAACCCCGGAGAGTCCACAATCAAATGGAATGATTGAACGTTTTCACTCGACCATTATAGAACATCTACGATTATTATTGCAAAATAAGAAACAGCTGAACATCAAGGAACAAATGCTTTATGCACTATTAGGCTATAACAACACAATCCATTCAGTAACGGGACAAAAGCCCATCGATGTTCTCAATGGACACTTCGACAGTAAGGACCCCTTTGATATCGACATCGAAAGGATTCTACTGAACAACTATATGCAACAACATCGAGATAAAACAAAAGCTGTCTACCAAAAAATCAATGAAAAAGCTGTCAAACTGAAAGAAAGGACTATAAATAAACGAAATGAGAGCAGACACCATCCTGTAGCCTACTCACCTAGCACAAAAATTTATACCAAAACAACAGGTGTTCGAAATAAACTTTTACCTAGATTTGTACCACGTGTAGTTGAATCTAACAAAAAAGTAACAGTAGCCACACCCTATACTACTGTTCATAAAAAGAATATAAAACACATCCCCAAACATAACAAGAAAATGGTTTTACAGGTGCACCCTCGCATCGGGTCTAGAAATACGAATCCAAGATCTCAAAGACAACCCGGGAATTCTTCCCCTAAAGCTGGGAGAAGCCAGGATCCAGACTAGCATTCACGACTTCCTGCACTACTATAACTTGACGCCAATTGCCGAGGAAATCGATCTAATACAAAAGCAATTCGATGACATCACTGAAACCCTCACAAACGGCCCGAGTTACCCCTACTTAGAAGGACTCATCAATTTCAAGCAAGCACTGACATATCAACTGAAAATTGTATATCAAAAATTTCACAGCATCAACCCATCCCACAGAACCAAAAGAGGTCTAATCAACGGACTTGGCAGTATCATAAAATCAATATCCGGAAATTTAGATCACGAAGATGCTCAGCGGTATGACCAAGCAATAGCATCACTACAGAAGAGTAGATCTAATATCCTACAAAGATTGAACCAGCACATATCTCTCACCACCTCACTCATAGAGAATTTCAACAAAACCGTGTCACTTATCAGGCACAACGACGATATAATCTCCAAGAAAATTGATGAAATTAATAAAGAAATCGATACAATAACATTCGATTTCAATCACTTTATGGAGATCAGGAATGTTTTAGACCAACTAAATTTGTCATTGCAAATAACCTTACAACTGCTGACCGACCTGGAAAATGCAATTGTGTTTGCAAAAACCAATACCTTGTATAATAACATCATACAACCAACCGAAATGAATACGATAATTCAGACGATGGCTCGACACCATACAACTAGCCAACTATTCTATACTAAACCAGAAGACTTCAGGAAATATTACGATTTGATCACTGTCGATGCTTATTATTCCAATGCATTAATCGTGTTTGTTCTGCACTTTCCTCTCCTCCACCCAGAAAAATTTACACATTTCCATTTATATTCAATCCCTACTAGTAACTTTACCACAATCATACCTCCAGCTCCGTATCTGACATTGAATACTGGACTACACCACTATTCGCAGAGACCATGCAAGAAGATCAACCCTGGATTCCTTTGCCAAATTCCAATCATTCGAGGTGACCTTCAGCCACGAGATTGCATTTCCCAAATTTTACACCTCTCTGAAGATGAAGCCAGATGCCAACAAGTTCCGGTTTCAATAAATGGTACCCTGATAGAAGAAATCACACCAGCTCATTATGTTGGTATATTCCCAAGGCCAACAAAAATATCTACTGAATGTTCTACTCCCGGAATGCAGGAATTGCAAGGCACCTACCTTATAGAAGTGCCTCCAGGATGCGGATTTAAGACACCCGAAGCCAACTACATCAATTCTAAAGGCTTCACATACGAGCAGCCCCTAGCCTTGCCAAAAGTCCGAACACTTTCAATACCACGTGAGAAGAAGATGCTACCTATCCAGCTAGAGAAAATCCCCCTAGATGAACTTCACAAGATTCACGAACAAAGCCTATTGCAACCCCTAGGTTTGGAGGATATTCCAGTCGACAGTACACACTTTTGGACTACCCCTGTATTCATCATTGCTACAGCGGTAATTGGAATTTTGCTATTTAAATTCCGTCACACCCTACGATGCCAGAGGATCTCTGAAACACCACCAGTACCAGCTACCAGGACTCAAGTTTTATTCCACCCTCATAAAACTTCTTCAGGGGATGGAGAAGTTACAATCTGAATCCACGGAGAATCGACAAGGTTCATGATGGGTCAGCGATACTCGACACCGCTGACGAAGATGAACTTGCATTTTTATTCCTATGAGAATTTTCATTTTTATATTCAGTCTGACTTGATACCTCCTTATTGTAACACGTGCTTTTGAATAAAATAAACTTTTCAAAAACTTATTTTTCGAAAACCAACTCTTAACTCGTACGATATGATTTCTTTTCCATTGAATTTTTTTAATCAAACTCTAATTTTTGTAGTAATTTTCTGATTCTCAATATTTACTCATATTTGCTCGAGTGGAATGTTTGTGCCCTAGCTGATTTTCAGAAAGTTATTGACACTCTGTCATTGAAATAATATCCATTACATAATCAAAACATATTGATATATCAGTGCTCAATTTTCAGTGAAAATGGCTTTTTTTCAGGAGTTAGTCAGATGAAATGATTCCATTGAAAATTGTAAAAGAGTTTGTATCTGTGCTAAAAAACAGGTGGCGTTCCGATGCATATGGGAGTACAATCAACGCACTTGAAGTTATACGGACGTTGTTGACCTGCATTGTCGTTTATGAGTCAACATAGACGGACTTCGCGTACGTGCGCATTCGCACATACTCCTAAACAATTCATTTCAACAACTTCCGTATATTTCGCAGTGCGATTTATGCTCGTATGCATGGGTCTGTTGTAAAGCTCATGTGAAGTTGGTACCCGAGAGGAAAACGTAAAAAATTAATTGAAAAATTTACCAAAATAGATAACACTAGCAAAACTGGACACCTAATTTTTTTGATATCCCTGAAATTCTATTATTGATTTCTGCAACATGCAAATTCTCATATCAATTTTTTTTTTCTGATTGATTCGGCCATTACTTGATGAAGATCCACAGTCATATCTTAAACTACACTTTACGATTTGATCTTCACAAACTTTATTTTCACAGATTTCACATGTTTCGCTAGCGCATTAGCTTTTTCGTAGTATATAACATACTAAAAGTTAATTATTTACTCACCACCATCACTGCACTCGTTTTCTTAGAAACTGATGTATCTTAGTCGTCGTAGATATTTTACTATTGATGTAGAATTATTATATTATGCTTTTGATAGTCATAATTTAAGGATTCACCTTTTATAAAAGTATTTGTGATGCACTGTTTGGAACCTTTGGTGTAGTAATAGACATAACTGGAGTTCTCTCCCCAACACCAAACCGTTATTTTCAACACCTCGACACGTGTTTTGATCACTAAAGTGATCATCTTTAAGAAGAAGCTAAAGCTAAAACTGTTATATTCCTCTTGAAAATGATCACATGGTGATCGAAACACGTGTCGAGGTGTTAAAAATGACGGTTTGGTGTTGGGGAAAAATCTATAGTAATATGTAGGTATAAAAGTTGAGATGCTCTAGGTAATTATGATCGAAAAAGTATCTGACTATGTAGCTCTCAGTTGTGATTACGTGGGGTAAAGAGTAAAAACCAGAGTTTATGAAAAAAATAACTAATTCACTGGATAAGGTCAACACCAGCTCAAATAATTTTATTGAATACCTAGAAAGCGTGAATGTGAATGTAATGTCAAAGTTTTTTTCATCTGTAGGGTATATGACATCAGCAAACTGGATTTCAATAATACAGCTCTCCTACATTTAACTCGCAACTCAACAGCAGTGCAATTGAGTGGCCTCCTCAATCTCTCAAGTCCTTTATATTTTCATTGTAGTGACAAATAGAAAACAAGGTGTTTCGCACTGCACCTGATTCAAATGTATATCGTGAAGTGACATGGCAAGTTGTTAAATAAATAGGAACGGCAATGATTTGAAGATAAACTATACGGAGATTAACGAATATTTCAAATATTTACTTAATTGATACAGTACAGATTTTTAATTAAGGTAGGTCCGAAATGATAGAGTCTATTCGACGTTCTATTACAACCCGCGAACTTTCATTGTTGCTCACCCCCCAATGAGTCCAGTTCCTTATCAAAGTTAAATAACGTCATTTGGTCAATGATATTTTAGATCACTTGCAATACTCTAGTAATCGCTGAAAACCATATCCGATATACGACGGGGTGGGCAAAACGTATGTGCTCTGCTATCAGGGCTTGAATACCCTTGAGACGAATAGTCCACTTTAAGGTTGACAGACCATGATACATTTTTGTTATTGCCGTGAGGATCCAATCGGCGACTAGCTTCGTCAGATAGGCTGAGCAACACTAATTCGAGGCTTGGTCTTCCATGACGTACGTTAGGGAGACGATCTCTTATGGTTGCAGTATATTCAATTGCCAGGGTAAAATTAAAATATTTTTTAGAATACATATCTATTTCTCTCTGATGCGTTTTCAAAAGTGAATTTTGGGTTTGGGGAACGAAAAGAGATTAGGTAATTCCTGAAACAGGGTAAGTATATGAATTCCATTTTTTCAATTGAATT
The DNA here is from genome assembly GCA_015342125.1 of Leptinotarsa haldemani. Taxonomy (NCBI): domain Eukaryota; kingdom Metazoa; phylum Arthropoda; class Insecta; order Coleoptera; family Chrysomelidae; genus Leptinotarsa; species Leptinotarsa haldemani. The sequence goes on along the minus strand of WOGM01001067.1, from coordinate 2,332 downwards.
TTCAATTTCAAGACGAAATATATGAATTTCACTAGTTAGTGAATAATTCAACTCTTCAGTGATTTATATCACTTTTTTTTGGTGAATTTATCAGTTTGCTCTCAACTACACCTCAACAGATTCTCTACTGATTTATCTTTGTTCATTTCTTGGATTGTGGAAGGTTACAAAGTCATTAGAGCACCGTAAAACATTATTTTCTCCACACAAGATATCTTTCTTCCTGCTTCAATATGATTCAAATATTTTTGTTTATTTGCTAGATTTAATCGGTTCTCTTTCTCTTATCGTTAACGAGATTTCAATATCAAATTTGAATACCCCCCAGTTTATAAATTAATACTGAGATTTTCGAAAAGTAGAATTGGAACCTATGGCTTATCGTCAGTTCAATAAAAACATGGTTCTTCTTATAAGAAAAAACACATAATTCATTCATATATTACGGCTTTATGTCACGGAATGGATTTGATCTATTCATGTTATTGATGACATCGTAATAACATTTATTCGCTTATTTGATTGAATCCCAGCCAAGGGAATCTGGTTTGAATTGAAAGGGTTATATTTTTAGAGTGATTAATTTTTGGGAAAAAAATTTTGGTTTTCTACGAGTAGTGGAAAAAAGTAGAAATATTCCAAAGAAAAGAAGGAAGCAATCAATTTCAAAAGATGTAACTGTATAGGTACATAGATGTGTAGATCATGCGAAGAAGTAACTTTCAGACAGAAACTGGAATAATAAGCCCTCCTGAAAACCTTTTTTCATATAAACTAATCAATAAAGTTTATTGGATTTTCATCAAGTATCGGCCAGTTCTATTCAATTATTTCATATAAACATTGAATTACAAGGAAGATTTTTTCGAAACAATGAACACTGAATTACACAAAAAACTCTTCTCTACATAGTTTGTATTTCAAACATTCGATATGGAATTGAATCAGATATCATTCAGAGGATTCCTACAAATGCAAGGTGAAAATTTCACTTACATGGAACATTTTCATTCTCACTGGTAGACATCGATATTTCACTGTAAGTCTTAGGGCTTTTCAGTACCAATCTGGATTATATTATAAGAAGAAACACACAATCCATTTATGTATTACAATTACATTACGGAATGAATTTGATCTGTTCTCCTCATCGATGACATCGTGATAACATTCATTCGCTTATTTTAATAAATTCCAGCCAAGGGAAAATAGAAAGGCTTATATTTTTAGGTGATTAATTTTTACGAAAGTCGTATTATATGAATGAACTGTGTGCTTTTGTTTAATGTTATTCAGATTGGTACTGAAGAGCCTAAGGCAAGTGTCTTACGGCGAAACATCGATATCTACCAGTGAAGATGGCAGTGTTCCACGTAAGTGAAATTTTTAATTTTCATATAGTATATTGTCTAGGAATCCTGTAAATCATATCCGATTCAATTCCATAATGGAAATTTGGAATACAAAATGTGTAGAGAAAAATGTTTTTTGTATAATTCAATGTTCATAAAAAATATTTGTTTTAAAAGAATTTTTCTTTCGTCTAATTCAATGTTGATATGAAAGTAGCTGTTCCAGGAGGGCTTTTTCATTCAGTATGGGTGTAAAACTGACTTCTTCGTGTGATCTGCACATTTATGTACTTCTTGCTTCCTTCTTTTCTTTGGAAGATTCCCACATTTTTTTATATCAAGATGGAGTAGTAGAAAGCCAAAAACTCTATTTCCCAAAAATTAATCACACCTAAAAGTGTAACCGTTTCAATTCAAATAAGAATCAATATGTTTGAAAATAATAAACATATGATGCAATGTCCTTTGGTGTAGTAATGAATATTACTGAATTGTTTTCCCACCACCAAATCGTTATTTTCAACATCTTGACATGTGATTCGATCACCAAGTGATCATCCTTAAGAGGATTAAAACTGAGGATGATCACTTGGTGATCGAAACACGTGTCGAGGTGTTAAAAATAACGATTTAGTGGTGGGAAAAACTCCAGTAAAATTAAACATTATCTGTCTGTTTAAAAATCTGTTTAAAACCTGTTTTTCCGTTAATCAGCTGTCGGCCCCATACGAACGACAACTCTCAGAAGTTGAAAACTTGTGCGAGCTAATGACTAACGAGGTCTTACCTTTTAACGTGTGATTCCTAACACGGTTGCAGAATCATCCCAACTTCAACCAGTTAAATTCTCTCGAGAAAAACATCTGGTCAAGGCGGGGATCAAACCCACGACCTTCCGATCGTGAGTCGGGCGCACTACCACTGCGCCAATTACAGAATTCCAATTCATTTGTATTCGTTGAAGCATTATTGTTTAATTC
>WOGM01001066.1:0-10634 GCA_015342125.1 Leptinotarsa haldemani | reverse complement strand
AAATAACGATTTGGTGTTGGGAAAAAACTCCAGTAATATTCATTACTACACCAAAGGTTCCAAACAGTGCATCATAAGTACTATTACCTGGGATCGGATCATGACGTAATCTTCTGTTCCAGCGAAAATTGAAAATATATCAGGTTAGCTGTGCAGGTATGTGTGTGATACATTGAAAAGTGCTTTTCATAAAAATTATTGAAAATTCTAGATGTTTATTTAAAAAATCTATCAATTAATAATGCCATTGTTAAATATTTCTGTTACCCACAATATATACATACAACTGTGGAAAGTCTTCTGAGATTTATGATAGAACATCATTGAATGTTTGAATTAAATACTACATTTTCACTTTATTACCTACTCAATTATGGTACGCCTATGGGTTATGTTATGTTAGGTCTAAAGTGGGTCTATTTGACCCTCCACCGAAACCCGCAAGGGTTTATTCTGGCTCACACCTATTCACACTCGACTAAATAAACTCAGCTTCTTAACGAAGCCGATTAGATTGTATGGTGAGTGGTCTTTCGGGTCAGATGATGAAAGTACGGCTCAGCTGAACTCTAAAAACTTGATTCGGTCCCCAGCGGAGCAGGCACAAACTGTGTGCTCTGCTATTTCAGGCGACACACACTGTCTTCCGACAGTCCGAGTCTCTGCATATGAAGACTCAAATGACAGTGACCTGTGAACGCCTATGGGACTTGTATAGACTATTAGGTAATTTTTCAGCTAAAATCATCAGGATATCTTGCTTTGTTCAGATCCAGCCACTATACATCTATGCCAAATAACAAGAATGGCATTTATTTTTTACTTCAATTTAGGTTTTGAATTTAAATGCCAATCGCATTCGCGAAGAGATATCATAAGGATATAAAATCTCATGTTTGGTTTGATAAAATAAGGAACAAGTAATTACTTAATACATGAAGTGATTCTGGGTCCCTTTCACCAAATAACTACTTAATACTACTGTTTAGGGTTACAAATACATGTACTTAGAACAATTTGACACCTTTTATAGATCTGAAATGGGAAAGTCATAAAATACTTACTGTTTCTTCAGCTTACTAAGAAATTTTTATAATTTAAAATAAAATGTATTTTTTGTTGAATGAACGAAAAAGATTTGAACATTTCTTGAGCCCTTATTACTTATCTACATCACAACAAATTTGAAAAAAAATTCTTGTAGATTTCTAGCCATGAGAAGAACAAAATTAGATTAATCCTGGTAGTACGCTAGAGATAATTATTTACGTTAATATTATGATAATAAATGATAAAACGACCAAGATCTAGTTTTTGCCGTATAACCAGAACACTTTCCTTAATAGTGGATACCTTTGATGTAGATCTCAGGTTTTTTGACACCCTAGCCTGTCCCTCGTGCACACCTAGCCTGTCCCTCGTGCGGTTTTTTGAAAAATAATGTATTCAAGTTACACTATATTATGAGATTTCTTCTTAACCGTTTACAAAACCACATGTGTTTCCCTATACGTGTATGAACATGTTGATAGTTGTATCAAAATTTCACAATGAGTCACAAAAAATTAGGTGCCTGTTTCCTGATTGTAGTTATTCAAACTAATACTAGGTATTCTGTTTTGTGTGCTGTGTGTTAAGTTACATTGAGTTACTCTGAGTTACACAAATGTAAAATAGTTTTATAATGTTGTATCTTCAAACGGCAATACATTAAGAATAGATAACAAATGAGAATTTTTGCCATTGACATGAGGAAATAACTTCGATAATAAGACTTTCAAACAAACATGCTAAAACTAACTTCAGAGTTTCTTTAAAACTTTTTGTGTGAAAAACTTGTAAAGGAGTTGTCCCCCTTCAGCAGTCAGTCCACAAACGGGGTGTCGTTGTTCACTGTTGATTGGAAAACTAGGGGAATTTGACAATCTGCACGTGAACGTGGTGCGTGTTTGTAGGTAATTATTGTTACAATTATTTAGAATTATCCTTAGATTTGTTAATATTGAAATACGATAATTAAATGATTAATGTTCCAATTGATTACTTTTGAATAAATTTGAATAAGTATCATCACATCAGTTTATAGAACATTTGCAAATATAGAAACAAATAGAACGAAAGAGAAGTTCCGACGGGTGAATATGATTTATGGTGAATTTGGACACTTCATGAACAAATACATAACCAGTATCAATTCACTGGTGTCGATCGGCATCTTCTCTCTTTCAATGGATTGCTTTTTTGCTATTGAGAGTGAAATCGATTCAAACTATTCCGTGACATAATAATAATAATTCATCTGCCTTTTAATGTGTTTTCAAGTATACCATTATTCGTTCTCATCTTCTACATAACTGAAAGAGATTTGGAATGAATTCAATTTTAAATTTATCATTTTCATTGACGCTCATATTCTTCAAGTTAATTATTCATTTCAAGTCTTGTTCAGATCTCAATATTTTTTAACAAGTTGAGGTTACACTCAATGACCAACGCATGAAGCATTGCTTGTTCTTCATATTCAGTTATTGTATTTGAAGAAATTATTCTTCTGAAGTGTCTTCACCCACGGAATAAAATGCATTTAGTTTCGTTTTAATTCAAGCAAAGTTTATTGTTTTGCGAACGAGAAGAAACAGCTCTCACTGTTATTATGTATGGTCACGATATTAGTGTTATCAGCTTATGATAATAATGTACAGAAATCATTGTTTTCATCAATGGCGTGAAATAGATCAATGATAAAAACTATCAACGAAATGGAACCCAAAATGGACCCCTGGGGTACATAACTAGTGATGGAAGTCAAGTCTAAAACCTTGGTACCCAGGATGAATTTTTGAAAAAGATCAGATAAATCTGAAATTAACCAATCATTATTTATAGCTCATATCATATGTCGATAATTTATGTATGTCAAATAGAAATATCCAACAACCCCGCTGGGTCCATCCAAGCTTCAACCATGTTAGTAACAGATTTATTTAGAGCTGTGCCTTTGCTGTTTTGAAAACATGTTGATTTTCTGATATTTTTGCGTTATGTTTTCAAGAATGAAAGCAGATGTTCACTTACAGTTGATTCGAATACTATAGATATACCTAAGTACTTGTTTCTAGCGTGATATATCTGTAGTTGAATATATTTGTTGAATGACTTGTGACATTTTCAGTAGTTGAAAAACATACCTTGTTCTAGGAACTTATTTACTGAAAAGTCAAATATTTGATATTACTCAAAAACTCTGTTTGACGGGAATAGATATAGAAATAGTTCATCATTACCACAGGATCGAAAACAGTATATCTGAATTTTTTCAATCGATTTATGGTTTCTAGAACAATCCTGTTAGCGAGCGCAAAAACACAGTATGTGGTCTAAGTGAAAAATGGGAATGAATAAACTCTCCATTCATATTCATATTCACAGACTACTATTGAGATGAGACTATTGATTAAAATATTGGTTGAAACAGTTGACACAATCAGACGAATTTGAGGTTTCTCCAATCTAAAAAAATTCAGGAGCATTCTGATTTTTTGTTTGCCAAAGGTGTTGGTGATATTTCTAGGTTTTGTTATTGTTTGACGACTGGTTTATCATCTGATCATTTTCATTTTTGTTGCGATTAATAATCATAATATTGATTTACATACAGTCATTATTTGCTTCACTGAATACTTATTCAAATCTCAGAAAGTGTCTACTCAGGTCTGTTTGAATTGATATACAATTTTTAGCTTCCATTGATTCACTTGTCGTTCAAGGAACATGTTTTTGGTGAATAATTTATTTGATCATTTACTCAGTAAATAACACCAAGTTTCTGTATAGAAAAACTTAAAGTAACGTTCAATTAAGCAGACTGATATTCTATATTTTACCAACAGTTCTGAATATATTCTCTAAACAATAAGATACTTGAGTCACAGAGAAAACAATTTTACATGAGTGTTTGCATAAATACACCGGTCATGAAATTCTAGATATTGTCCATTCCGATCAGATACATTGATATCTACATTGATTACCTCATAAGTTTAAAGTCTGTTCTGTTTAAAATCTGTTTTTCCGTTAATCAGCTGTCGCCCCCATACGAACGACAGAAATTGAGAAACTTGTGCGAGCTAAGGACTAACGAGGTCTTACCTTTTAACGTGTGATTCCTAACACGGTACACTGTAAAACTACACGTTTTACTCAGCCTCAGAAAAATCCAAGAACCTAATGATTGGCGAATGAATAGTTCTATTAATATTTCAAGATTCCGGTCAGTGAGTGAATTGAAATCAATATTGAATATTTTTCCAAAATGACTAACATTTAGTTTAATCGTTTTTAATATGTGTTCCAAAAGTATCTAAATTACCCGATTGGGGACAATACACTGTAAGTAATTATTGTGGTATTTACATTTTCACCTCAATAATGACATTAGAACGAAATAATTCTATATGCAATTAGATGTTTTCAGTTTTAAAATTAGTTTTATATATTATTTTTATATAAACGGCACTGAGGTATTGTAAACATGTCTGGCAGGCTTAAATGTATTCTCTGTGAGGTATAACACATCAACTCCATTCGCCGAAACTATTCTGATGAAATTTTTGGCTACGTCTTCAGTTTAATCTGTTATTGTTTAAATAAACATGCATCATATTGGAGATCTGCATAATTTATAATTCCGTTAAGGATATCAAACCATCAATGAATCACCAATAGAGAAACTTCGGTAAATTAATGATAAATCACCCCCTTTCCGTTTTTACCCTAACATAATTGACTCAGTGAAACAATATGCGTTCTGTTGGGATCAGAGGCGTAGAATATGTCAATAGAATAAGAGTAGTGGAATTAGTTATCATCATTTTATCACTTTTATGTTCAAACAGTCATGTTCTTTATTTTACATTTCCAGAATAGTGTACAAAAGTATTCATTTTGATTGATCGTCAAAAAAATTCTGAAGACTTTCATTCAACTTTTCAAGCATTTGACTTGTTTTCATTTGGATACATTTCATGATTTCAACAAGTGTATTATGAAAGTGATACATGCAATATTATTTCCACAAGCAAAGAACTGAAATCTCTGGTAAGGAATTAATGTGACGGAAAAATTTTCACCAAGTTAAATAACCTTTTTCCTTTGGTTAAAATACCACCGTTAGTATTCCACGAGCAAGATGTGGATATTACTTGTAAATCATTCGAGCCATAAATGGCAATTTTGAGCGAGTTAAGAACTGTAGACACTTTTTCAATGAAATAGGTATTAGTTTCATGATAGGGACAGGGACTATTTTTGTTATTTTATTCAAAAATAAAAAAGAACCGTTGATGAGACTTGAACACTGGACCACTGGTAGTCTTCAGCATCCTAATAATTACACCAAGAAGTAGCTTACAAGTAAGTGCGATGTGGTGTTACTAAAGTTTTGTTTTCAAGTGACAAACTTTGGAAAAATATCATAAATTTTTTGTCGTATTACAAATTTCTGTTGGGAATACTTATTTTCACTTCCCGGGTAAGTACATTTTTTTATTCCTGTATGCTTTGGTTTGGAGGTGTAAATATAATAATTTTGTCTACCTTCACAATAAGAAACAATCACATAATTGACGCTTTCTCGAGAGTGATGAAAAACAAAATTAAACGTACTGAAAGTTTCATTGATCATTTTAAAGGTACTTCTTGCTACCCATTTCTATTTTTAAAATTTCAGGCTTGATCATCTACTAAACTTATAAAGTATTAATACAAAAAAAATAATTTCCCTACTTAGTAGTGTCACGCCTATGGATTTATTTGAAGGGTTGCGATTTCGTTATCAGATGTCGCACAGTGTCCCTTGAAACTAGGGTTGCGTGTATGATTGTCACTTACTTTACCTCATGTATAAAATACTTACCTTGTAGGTTGAGTTACTGGTTTATTCATAAAAAGAGCCAATTTTCTTGTCAATCTTACATTGTTTGTAAAAATTGAAGAACTTTTCAGTAAGGGATACATTAAACAGTTGCCTTAATTCATACTAGCTTGTGTGTAAGTATAAAAGTATAAATTTGTATATAAGTGGCAATAACTATCATCAAAATGTGTATCGATTATTATTACTATTAGACATTCTCACCATTCTTACACTTTCTCCTAAACACACTTTTTGAGTTTTTGACATTTGGTGAGATTTGAATGAGAATAAAATTGTCTGTTCAGATGTTATAAAAAATACTTCAATATTTAATTATATATCATTTTCTTAGCTAAGAACAATATGTACCTAAGTCATTAATTCGAAACTGTGAGCTAGCATTAAGACTGAGTAAGTAGGTAGGATATCTTCAATTTTTTGGATTCATCTAGGTATTGTTCCAATATAGGTCTAGAATGAATAACACCATATTACTCTTCTATTTGGAATGGCAGATATCTGTCAAAACTTCAAACTTTCAATATTATTGCTTTAATTAAACTTCTCTAAGTGGAACTGTCAAAATAGTTTTATATAACTATTGTTCCTATATACATAACATTATATTATTATTACCTACACCTTGAGTAGTCTCACTTTCGTATCGTATCATGAGGTACTCCCCCACCAATCCCACCTTCTAATTTATCACTTGAGTAACTCCAATTTTTTTGTTTCTTTCAGTTTTCCTTGGGCAATAATATTTAAGTTCCGAATATATCACATTATTTCATTAATATATCTGATACATATTATGGCGGTGTTACCTATTTCAATTTTCACCACCTCATAACTCTATCTGGGTACTTGACTCGGTACTCGATTTCAACCTCGGATATAAGCTGTTATTATATTTTTGTTCTACTTTAGATTTCTCCGAAATTGTTAAGACTCCCTCGATCACATACCACCAAAATACGTGGTGGATAAATGCGACAGTGTTTAATATATTTCGAATTTCATCTCTTAACATTTAATTATCTTGGACTAGATACTCGATTTTCACGTATTTATATATTTTTTCATTTTAACTTTCTTTGCATGTGTTCAACAGCATACAATGTACCAGCAAAATATCCGGTGAGACTAATTATGAACAATTGAGAAAACATACTTTGTAACGTTCCTATTAACATATAATCTAAAAACTTATTTGATGACCAATGAAATATCTGGATTCGTTAAACCTTGAAAGCATACTCAAAATTCCAACTCACTAAGTATCTAAGTATCAATTGATACAGCTTAATTTCAATGTCCTGATAATTATATTTCAATTGTTTTACTGTGCAATGAAATTTATTCTAAGTTGAATCGTTTTCAGCTCCTGTCAGTTTGAATCATTCAAAATACCTATATGCATATCAGAATACACTTTGGAGCGGATTAATTCATTAATACCTACACGCGCCAACTTGATCTTTTCCATGGAGATTTACATATTATTTACCTGTGAGCATTCCTATTGAGTGTGAAATTAAATCCTTAACACCGGAGTCACTAGAAGGAATATAAACACACACATGCACATGAAACGAATCAAAAGTCCTTAACACAACACTGAAAGTCCTTGGAGTAACAAAATATTGAAAATATGCAGGTGTCCATAAGTGTGAACAATTAAAAACGTGTAATATCTTTACGCGGACAACATAACCGGTCCGTCTTTGAGCTTCAACTGTTTTGTGCATAATGTTGACAGCCAATAAGGGGCGGGACCAGGAGGGGATAACACCCCCACCATGCTACACCTGGTAAAGTGGGGGAAAGTAGTGGGGAACACGGTGCGGTTGAACGGACTTGAAATAAGTTTCGAGCCGATTTGTGTCCTGCTTTGCAACAATTTCATTTTTTCGGTGCTCTTGATTGAGGAAGATTCCTCAACATAAATTCGATAATCAGAGTATGTGTATATTATATTTTGAGAAGCAGCTGTGTCGTTATCTGATTGAGGGACTTTATGTGAAATAATACTTTTTTATCTCTCTAAATCTTTGAGGGAGGTAGATATAGTAATTATGAAATAAACAATGAATTTAACTTGCATACAGATATTGCCATCAAAGAAAAAATATACTGCTAAAATTTAACTGAAATAACAGTAGTCTCTTTAATATCTCCTATTCTATGCTGAGAATTAGATACTAATCAACAGAATGTGTAGAAGACAAGTAGGTATGTAACGTAAAACTAAAAAGTGCGAAAGTTCAAAATATATTAAATTATATTACCACAACGAAATATAAATATTTCTGTTTCTTCTGGGGACACATACCTAAATGATTTATTTTCATGTTCATCCAAGAAAATTTATTCGATGGTTAGATATCACGAAAACCTACATAGGTACAGGTACCTATGTCAAAATTCTATAGACCTGTGAACAGATCAGAGACTGCAACAATGCATATCGGTATGTAGACAATTGGAAAGTAAAGAGAAATAAGTACGAAACAGAGACGTTAACAATTTTCAGAATGTCCTAAAAATGTCATCGAATAGTATGCGAGAGAACTAAGAAATTTTTTGTAGAGTGAATTAATTTCATCACAGCTGGACAGATTGTGATTTCGACATTCGAAATGAATTCAATTCATTTTCAGTGAATGAAATTCATTAGGTTCATTGTGAAAAAATGAATATGAATTGAGAGTTGTCATCTTTGTTACACTGAATACATTTGACAGGTTTCTTTTCTGACGATGATGAATTCTGAGAAGTATAATATATAATATATAATCTTCTGTTAAGAAGAGAATGATTACTAACAATTTGCAGGTAGTTAATTACAGGGAAAGTCCCATATTGGACTTCAGGTATACAAAACAGGTAACAAATTTTAGTATATAAGGAGCAACTAGAGTAGATACTAGATTAGAGATCAATTTTCTTCTCCTGAGGATGCTAACTTTGTTGGCGAAACCCGCGTCGAGTGCAAAAATATCAGTTTGGTGTTTGGGTAATTGATCAAAGAAGTTATTCAACGTGCAATACTGTAAGGACATGAAGATACTTAATGACATTGCCCTATTTTGTTTGAATGACTTGTTCAAAGTTTGATAACTTTATCAAATCTTGAGCAATGTCTTCAGCAACTTCTCTAATAGCAATTTGACGATTCTCCATTACAATTATCTTCATTTTCTCAACATTTTCATTGGTTGTTGATGTGCTGGGTGTCCAGGGCGTGTGTCGTCATTCAGATTTTTTCAACCTTCTGTGAAAAGCTTGTACCACTTGTAAACATTTTCCAGACTCGGCAATTTTTGAGCAATTCATTTCGCCAACTGATATCGCTTAACACAGTGTGTTCTAAATTGAGTTTTATTTTTTCAGAACCTCCAACAAATAAAAAGGTGAGAGTGAAAACTCCAAAAACGAAAACCTTCAAAACACAAACTGGAGAATTATCAACGTTGCCCAATGCCACTGTCACTGTGAGGCCTACAGGCGAAGTTATTGTCAAAAGAATATCTAGTGATCGTGAGGCGTCTGAAAATATTACATCTGAAAATATAACAGATGAGGATATTATCGAAGCAAATAAGGAAGACGCTGACGACAGGGAAACTTCAAAACAAAGTAAAAAAAGAAAAGTCAAAGAAGATGATGTATTGAACGAAGATGGTGCTAAGCAGCAGAAAATTGACAAGGAAAATAAACCCACCAAAAAGTCACTGAAAAATAAAGAAAACACCAAAAATTCACTGAAAAAAAAAGATACCACCAAAAAAGCTGATACTGACAAGAGAAAAAATGTCATTTTAAATAAAAAAAATAAATTGAAAAAGATCAAGAAACTTCAGCAGAAGTGTTAGTTACGGGCAACAGATATTAATGATTAAGTATTTTAATATAATCATTTAATGAAATGTAATTAGTTAATATACTTATATTTTTTAAGTAAACATATTAAATGTCAATATTAAAATAAAAGTAATATCTGTTTTTGTTGAAATCTGTTTTTTTGCCAACCATATGTCGCCCTCCTCTCAATAAAGTCGAAAATAAGGATTAACGAGGTCCTACCTCTTTAAATGCGATTCCTGGCCCGGGTTGGATGATACTCGGTAAAAATCAGTCATGCAGCCCCAGGGTTCATATAAATTTGAAATTCTATTTCCACTTGCTAGAAAAACACTTTCAATTCACAAAATTTCCAATATCAAATTTTTATTTGTGCCAAAATTCGAAATCCATAAATGATATAGTGTTTTCCTAATATCAAAAGGCGTATAAAACAGACGGCAAAATCCACAAAAAAAATGTATTTCTCTGATATATAAATTTATTCCAAAAAAAAAATTTTTTTATTTAATAATATCGTTTATTGTGCATAAAAACACATTTATACATAAAAGGAAAAGAGACACTCCTGAATCTACCTCCTTTACACTTTGTGATAATGGGGGAAGCTAGCATGGGCCAATTCAGACTGGAAAACTCACCGAACTACAAAAGATCGGACCGAACATAAATTTCGGAACAAGTGGAGGAGCACATATTGAATTGTGCACGGACCACATGACACCGAAGTACACCTTCAACACAAACTTAACGACCAAAATTATAAGCTGTAAAGAGTGGACGACCATTAGTCATCCCGAAAACATGTTTGGAAAAAACACCTGGTATACAGATGGATCGAAGATCAAACATG
>WOGM01001065.1:0-10636 GCA_015342125.1 Leptinotarsa haldemani | reverse complement strand
AATGACGATTTTACTCAAAAACCGATTATTTTATATAATTGTTCATGTTGAATTTTTTTTGTGTATGTTTTCGAAAAGTTCATTCAAAAACGAACATTTTTTAAAAAAAAAGGTACCCAAAAGTCAATTTCAAAAAAAAGTTATGGCTATTTGAAAATAAAAAAGCTATTTTTTTGAAAAATTCTCACAAATGTTTTTCGAAGGGTAGAAAAAGATGGCAAAGTTTCAGCAAAATCTAAAGAGGTCGAGTTCAAAAATGGTCGATTTGGTATGGAATACCCCCTATGTATCTATCTATCTATCTATCTATCTATCTATCTATCGCACACCCTTGTTTTCGCTGCGTGTCGATTGTCGATGTCCCATCGGCCATGTCTCATTCTGTGTAGTTTATCATTTGTCATGCAAGAAGAATTATCGAAAACCATCTTTAGTACCCCGAAACTGCTAGGTATTCGAGAATAACAGTTCGTATCAAGCGTCAACCACCATCAACATTCAAGGTCTTATCTTTCAACGAGGGATAACAGCCTTCTCTCCCAAAGTACACCCCTGATATCCACAGTCTGGCCTTCTCTATCTAAACGCGTCCGCAATATGCTGCTACCTGGGGTGCATCCACCCCCTCGTTACGCCAACAAAACCCGACACCGTCCGCCTGCAGACAGACGAGGGCGCGCCCTTCAAAGTACCTCTCACGTCGACGACGACAATAACCATTTGCTGCTGCCGTTGGAAAAGATAAGCAATCTTCATAGTCACGGGTCGACCACATGTCAGTTATAGGTTCGGTTTCTCTCTAACTGTGGAGGTCTGGGCCCTGGGTCAACAAAAAAATACTACCCATAACGATAAATCGAAATATATTCGATTCGAAAGGAAAGATAAAGGGCCTATTCACAACATTATCATCAAATATCATTGAATGCTTGCTCCTACTTCTAATGCATAAAGTATTACTGATATTAATTTAGTGTATTAAGTATTATTGAATGTAAAAAGTTAAAACTCCCACTCTAAAATGGTGTTAACAGATTAGATATTTACTGAAGAATTCAACTATTGAAATAAAAGTACAATTTAATTTATTCTTTCAGTAATTCGAAGGTAATTTCATTCCCTTTTTTCTATATTTTTCAATAGATTTCGAATCTGTTTACACAATTTTAGATGGTAAAAGCCCGAACTTTAACATTATTATTATTAATCACTGTCAACCATTGAACAAAAATCATTCGTTGTGGAGAAGATCAAAAGTTTTTTATCAATCTTCTACAATCTGAAAAAAAATAAAAATATAGATAAAAATATATAGGAGAGCTTAAGGCAAACCTTTTAGTTCAATTCGATAACTTGCTGCGTTATTTCAAGGTATTTTTCGCAAAAAAAAAAATATTTTTATCAGTAAATGTAACTTGCAATTTTCTCCTTTGATTCGTTTCATTTTTAAACTACTTCAACAGATGCCAAAGGAGTTTTGAAATGTCAGACTGAAAGCAGACTCAAAAAATAGCAAAAAATATCAACCAATGAAAACCCAATGAGCTACCTCAGGCATGTAGCCATATCGAACTCATTCAACTATTCCCCAACCTCTGGAAATGAAATGAAATGAAAGAAATTCTCTCTAGCATAAAAAATAAAAACTCTTCAGGATGGGAGATCCCTCACTTAAAATTCTCCTTAGACTGCCAAACACTACATTAGATATCTTAGCAGTAGCTATAAATAAATCTGTCATAAATGGTATTTTTCCAGATTGCCTAAAGAACTGTTCTTCACACCAATCCATATGGCTTTCAAGCCTCTAAGAGCACAAATGATGCAATGTTTGCTTTTTTAGAAGAACTTTACCTTCGACTGAATGTTGGTGAGGAAGCAGTTGCAGTATTTTGTGATCTAACAAAAGTATTCGACTGTGTTGATCACAAAATATTGCTTCAAAAACTTGATTTAGAGGAAACATCTTGTTGTGGTGTCATTGTGGTCATTGTGAGTCATATCTATCAGATCGCGTTCAAGTAGTGAATTTCAAAAGTTTATCATCAGATAAAATGAGCATTAAATGCGGAGTACCTCGGGGATCTGTCCTCGGACCTTTTCTGTTTTTATTATATATAAATATTGAGGAATTTCTATCGGATGACTTCGCAACTTATAATTCCAACTTATAAAATTTTTTATCACAGACTTTCATTCATAGACTTTTTGAAGTGTGCTTGAGCCATATTAAAATCTTCTTTTAATTATTGACCTTTATTTTAATGTTTCTGATTGTTTTAGTTCTAAGTTGTCAACATATAAAACTTTTTATCACATAATTTTACCATAAACTTTTTGAAGTGTGCTTGAGCCATATTAATATATTGTTTTAAATTCTTGACCTTTATGTTAATGTTTCAGATTATTTTAGTTCTTAAGCCTGCTTTGTCAACAAAACCTAAACGTTTATGACAATAAAGCTTTTCTGACTCTGGAAAGAGAAAATTTCTCGAAAGATTGATGAAAATTATAAACCACTTTTGACATTGATACTATTAGTACAACTCCCAGGCTTAACCAGAGGAACTGATGGAGAAAATTAAGAAACAAAATTTGTCAATTGTTGCTATATTTTGATGTCGCATCGACATAAAGAAACAATGTAATAAAATCTGCGTTGAGAAAAAATTAGCAAATAACTGTGTTATAAAGTTGGCGGATACGGCACGGATTATCGATAAAGAAAAACTGTGAGATCATTACAGTGTTTCCTAGATCCCAAATTTCTCATTTTTTATTTTAATGAATTGGAATTCTAAAACAAAAACTGGTAATAAAAAATGTAATATTGTAAAATATGTTTTTACTATCTTCAAAATAGAAAAAAAAAATTAATTTCAAAAAACATCGATTCAAAGAAACCAATTAAAAAAAAAGGATCCCCTGTTTTGTAATTTAAATTGAATGAAATATTGAAAGTAAAGAGCCAAACAAGCTTTATCAAAAAATTAATTTCTCAAAAAACTCAAAAAAAAACTTTTTTTTATATTTGTTACACCGTCAAAATTCTGGCGAGTGCAAACATTTGCCGGTTTTACGTTTTTTCCAAAAAGGGTGTTTTTATATCTGTCTCTCGGAGAATTGTTGAGCGTTGTTTTTAACATGCATATCTATTAATAAACTGTTGACTAAGTCGATAAAAGTCTTGGGGTCTATCTAATCTCTTCGTTTCGCCGAAAAACAACTTATGACTGGATTATATTGTTTGTGTCGTTTCCAAGAGCTGATTATATATCGACCGTTTCAAGGTCGATATATGATCTGCACTAGTATCATATAGACCTCAGAAAAACATGAAATAAAGAATCATGAAGAGTAATTAAAGTTTAGTACTTTGGTTCGTATTTTGCAATTCAATATACACATTAACTAAATGAACAATATTGTAATTTTTGAAATACGTCTATTTTTAATCCTAAGATGACATTTTTCAAGCATAATCTCATACATACCTCCCCCTCTAGAGTGACAACACGCGCTTTTAAAATGTTTCTGAATTTTATTGAAAAATGTTACAATTCTGGACAATAGTGGAGGTAGGTATAGATAAAATTATTTCAAGACTTTTTTGGGGCGATTTGAATGTCTTAAATTAATTATCTTATGAACCATGAAGTCATTTAATGTATTAGAGTAGATTTTAGATTTCAAATAATCTCATAAAAATTGTCAAGTGGAGTGAAATCTGGAGAATAGGCAGACCACCTTAATTTCCCTGCGTCTACCAATCCATTTTTTTTAAGAAAAACTTGACTGAGATAGGTTCTTACTTCCAATGCAAAATATAGTGTCATTCAGTAGGTACTGCTGATACCAAATTCAAATTGTATTGTCATCATCATCTTTTAAAAGTATTGTAAACTCTGGAAGTAAGAAATTTTACAAAAAAAAACAAGTTACTTAATGTGATTTCAAAAAATATGGTCCGATATTTATTAGTTCATAATTTCATCTCAGAATTTGTTTTGTGGGAGAAAAATAGCTGACTGCTTACAATTGCTCAAAATCTAATATTAAGAGCACACGCCCAAAATTTTCAAACTATATTCTTATTATTCACAAAAATCCGTTTTTCTTTTCATGACATTTGCTTAAGGAGTTATTCTTTGCATCAGGAATCGATTGTTCGAAGTTGTTTCAAGGCAAAACGTTCTACAGGGGTGTAAAATGAAAATATTTTTCGTACTTTTCTTTGTTAAGCGGATATATTTGATTTATTAATTGGTTTTTTGGAATCCCATTGACTTGCTGCCCTAAATATTCACCTCACCTTTCAAACATCATTCTTTTTTTTAAATATATGGTAGTCTTTAGAGGATTTGACATTAAAGATTGAGCCATAGATTTTGAAATTGTGCCTACTCGTTTAACTCATTCAAAGTTAGCGAACCAGAGCAGAATCAGTGAACATTGTGTAATTGTCAGTGCATGAAAATAAAGTAATTATAAAAGCAATCTGTGGAAAAGTGAAAAAAAGAAAGTATTTTGTTTTACTTGAAATTGTTTTTAATTAGTATAATAGTTTTAGATTCTCAAGATAGTGTAAGATATTGTAATTACACTCTTGATCCTAAAGCATTTAGTGTACCATCCGGGGTACTGTCCACACCCTGTAACCGTCAACCGGTTATGAATTTCAAGTATACAAGGCACGCAGTAACAGAAAATAAATTTAATATTGTCGACGAAAAAGATAAAACAAAACATTATTATGTCTGAAAAGATAAATACAAAAATATCGATTGATAAGCAAAGGTTAAGGCTACTCAGACAGCTCATTGACCATACCGAATGGATCAATAACAAAATGTTCCTACTCACTCATTGTCCTGCACTTGCAGCCAGACCCTCGTGAAGTGCCGAGTGGAGATCCTTTGTCATGGAATAGGGTGAATTTTCAACCCACCTACCTGAATGATCTGCTACAGAGGGATGCTAAATACGTCAAAATCGAACTATTTTACCACTTTATTTGACGTCAGTTTAGGCCCTGTACGTAGAGCCTAAATTAACATCACCATCAATATTAAATTTAGGAAAAAAACTGGCAATTGAAATAATTTTTCCACCTTCAATTTTAAGTAAATAATAATTACAATTTAAGTTGCATGTAGCCACCCTTAGTTTTATGGTATCTGTTACCGCCTACTTCATGAAAATATCAAGACACACTCTAAAAGAGAGTATACCTATGTAGACGAATTTGGTCAAGACGACTTTGAATCCAGTACATCGACATCTGCAGGAATTTAGCGAGCTTCAAAAGTTCAAAACTGGTTCTAGTATTCCGTTACTTAACCAACCTACATACTTGTACATATCTCTTTTAAAAATATCCACGAATGCAAGACTGAGGCGAATTCCTGCTCAAAACCAATCAGTCTAGGTCTAGGTTCATTAGTCACATTTTTCCTTGCACCTCAGAAACCTAAACTGATATGAGCAGATACTGTAGATAAAAATAACAATAGAATTGTTTTATGGAGATACAATATTTGCACATGATCTGCTGACTAGGTATATGGATTGCTTTCTAGTGCATGGCTTTGATATATCAGCTGAATAAAAGGCCGATAGCGACAAATTTTGTCGCTACCCAACTTGTACTCTACACGTCGCATTCGCAGGCAGCCATCTTGGATTTTGAACCGGCTATATTTGTCAAAGTACTGTGGAAAAACAAAGAAATTCGTCATGAATCAAGTTACTGCTCCATTAACAACCTTTAAAGTGCAACTCGCACCTTAGAACAGTTGATTTCAATTAATTGTACTTCTTTCAGAAGTAGGTATCAAAAAATTTAAATGTGGCCAAGCCCTTAAGTTCTTTTGTTTGCCAAAAATTGATCGGACTCGGATTTTCGTGACAGAAACGAAAAATTCCCTTTTATTTCCCTATGAAATCCCTGAATAATCCTTCCTATAGGTACTTACCTCAAAATTTTCTGATTTGGCCCACACATTTCCATCGTGCCCCGCAATTGCGGCTTTAGTAACGCATCTTGAAGCCAAGAGTTGTTTGTCTACATAATCCTGCCAGCTCATGTTGATTAAAATTTAGTTAAAATCACTGCACACACGGGGAGCTACCCACTAAAAAATTGGACGAATGAAGCACTTGCCGCACGACCAACTGAAGCCGAATACTTTTGTCTGGCAGGGTAGAACAGAAGTGGCAGCGGAAACTCAGCTTGACAGCTGCGACTGCGCTTTGGAATGAGCTGAAACACGGCCAACTTTTGAAAGAATTTTTCCTGGCGGGATCTTTGAAATCATTGCAATTCTTCAAATTAAAATTTTTAAACAAAAATCAAGTGGTTTATATTTCTGCTGATATCTCGAAACATGCCATTATTCATAATCTTCAACTCAATTGATTACAATTTTACATTATTACCTAAGTATCTTTGTATAAATCTTGTTCAAAATTCATCTAAGTAACCAAATGTCAAAGGGTTTACGGGGTGAAAAGCAGTCAAGATCATCCTCTGTTTAGGTAGCAACCTATAATGTAAATTAGACTGTGCCCGTTTCTTCTGCAGTTTTTAATTGAAAGCATGTTTGGATAAAAAATAAATATTGGTGTACAGGGCAAATTTCATATCAATGATTGAACTGAAATTTCAGCAGTACAATAATTTTATATGGTCATTACTTGATTTTACGTTAATCTGCATTCATACTTGTAATTTTTCTCTTCAGTATGAAATTCAAAATTTTGAATACTACGGGGCATCTAGTGGTTATAAATTGAACGTAAAATTTAACACAGTGGAATATCTACATTTCCCTGTAGCATAGTTCAACTACCAGCGAATAGATGGCGCAATGAACGTGAATTCAAGTCTTAGTAGAAACCTGACAGACTGCCCTATTCAATTCAAAATTTACTGATTACCATCATTTTGGCAAACATTAATAATATATCGATATACGGTTAAATCGAACTGCGATAAAGTACAAATTTTCGTATGAAAAACTTTCAACTTACCCTTCCCCAGTACCTATAATCAGTTAACCTAAAACAAAAAGTAAACTTGTTCACTCCCCAAAGCAGTTTCTACATTATTCCTCCTTTGTTACTGAATACTGAATCTGTTAGCCAACTTTCATAAATCGAAAGTTGTACGAGCTAAGGTCTTACCTTTTAACGTGCGATTCCTAGTAGGGTCAGTGGTAAGTATCATAGAGAAATTAAGTGGTCATCTGACAATTTATTTGAAAAATGTTGAAAGTAAACAAACACTTCTTAACATTACATTATCAAAAAGGCAAAAACCGATCGTTGTGTTCAGAGGATAAAAAAAATATGAAGAATTCCTAAATTAATTGAAAGTAAATGTATAAGGTCGTAGCTATGTTACATGAATATTGACAGAGTTTCAAGCACAATAACAAATTGCAATCGGAGTCTCGTGGTGGCCGTGGTAGTGGACGGACGTGCTGATAACGTCCGTCCACAAAGAAGGTACGCGGATGCCATGTGCAATAATAGTGGGGCTGATTTTGTGTTGTGATAGTCCATTGTAAGAAATAATGAAATGTGTAAAAGTTTTTAAGAAGTGAAGTTTAAGGGCCCCTTTATTCACGCCGGTATCCAGGCCGGGGTGGTTCGGATAACCACGTAAAAGGGCCATGTATGTGAATTCAAAAATCCGAAGGCCTCCCGAAGAGGAGGCGATCCAATAAATATATATGTTAAAAATCAAAAGGTCTGCTGAACAGGAGGCGATAATAAAAAAGAGGTGGCAGCATTGCTTAGAGCAGGACCGCTGCGCCCCCCCGACGAAGCTTCTGTCAAATTGTTAATAATTTGACAGAAGGAGAACTGGCCAAATGCGCCTGATCGGAAGCAAGGGCCAACCAAACAGAAATAGAGAACAAATTCCAACTACACGTCATTAAAAATTGTGCTGAATACATTTTTCAGTTGAAGGGATAATCCTCGAAAATATTTTTTTTCAAGCCAATAAAAACAAGACGAAATGGTAAATAATAAGAAATATCCAACACATTTCATCATAGCAGAAAATTATTTATCTGGAAATGATACGACATTCATTTTTTGTCCCCAAAATCATTTTGGTGAGTGTAAAATGAATCAAGATTCAACTTGGGTACCAGTAGTCCTTATACTTGCTCCATACTTACCATATTTTCTCATCTTTCACTCCCAATCTCATTTAATCAGTATTTCATATTAAACTTTTTATGGGTCATGATCAAGGAATATCGATGAAAAGGAATACTAATACTTTCTTTTCGAGAGTTTGTTGTACAGGAACTACCGAATTTAGCTCCACTTTTGGTTCATTTTGACGTAATATTTCAGCAATCTCTCAAAAAAAAGGAGATTGCTAATTTCCACAAGTAGTCTTCAGTTTGGCGACACTGACGCCACACGAACTCTGAATCTTCTGGAGTTTCTAATTTGCTCATCATCTCATGAGAATGATGGAAAAATATTTCAGAAAGGTTTGAGAATATAATCTGAGGAATTTTTCATACAGAGAAAATTTGGAAATACTTTTTTCAGATTTTTAAGGATTATTTTTTTATAAATTATTATTACACCAATTGCGATTCCATTTACCAATAATTTACCTTGATGTGTTCGGAATCGTGTGTAAGCACACTAATGACTTCCATACTTCTACAGATATTTTATTATGCTGATAATTTACCATGAAAATACTGAACAGACTGATAGGTTTTAATGAATTAAGTCTTGCCTGCCAGAATTAAAAAGTTATTACAGGAAACATTTCAGTAATTTTTTTTTAATTTGAAGAATCCATGGAATAAGAAAAAAATTGTGAGCCGTCATGGGACGTCTGGCAGATATGAAACATCGAAATATATTTTATTGTTGATAGTTGAAATAACTAGGTACTCATCGTTATAGGATGAACAATATCATGTTCTCATGATTCAGCTATATGTATTATAACTAAAACTCTAAAAGTAATTCTATTAAACACAATAAAATTTAAAATTTATCCATTACAATTACAATGTTACTATTCAAATGTTTTTTAGAAAGTAAGTTTTTGGCCGTCTACTTTTCCACCTAAAATTGATATTTTTTGGTTAATCTTTTTTACATCATATTGAATAAACAATAATGAAATTTGGAACAATCATGAAATACAAATCAATTCAAAGAACTAAGATTATAAAAAAAAGGAAAGAAAAAAAAATTGCATCAAAGGTGCTGTTTCGTTCCCTCCTGTTCATAAAAGAGGACATATGTCTCATCGCTCACAAGTGATTTTGGCGAAATTGGGAACACGTGTGAATCATTGTATTCATGCTACGTGCCACTATATGGGTGTCTGCATTATGCTGTGTAATGTACGTTGTAAGTAGGCCCACTGTGATTTGAAAGTGCATATAATTATAACGACACGGAGCCACATTGTCTGCTGCATAACTGCTCATATCTAATCCATTTGAAGAAAAAGCAATGGAAACATTCAATTTGCCCCTGAATCTTTCCGTTGGAGAGAATCTTTTCAAATGAAGTACTAAAATACGGGAAAACTAGATTGATAAGGACTTTGTACATTTTCTCCTTTGCTTGCACCTCGAACACATTGGTTTTTTATCTCCACCCAGAGTTTCCTCTCTTGTGAAAGAACCCAAGCAATGTGACAAACTCAATTGGCCAGTTCTTTGTGGTATGGGAAGAGACAAATCCCAGAAAGGATCAAAGGAATCTGGAATACTGTCAGGTAGCTAGATTTTTAGGAATACTCCTGGATCAAAAGCTAACATGGGAGTCACATATCGACAGTTTATGTGTAAAGGTTGGCAGTGCAAAAGACGCAATTCGGAATCTGCGAGACACTCTCTCTACAGAAGTTATAAAATTCAAGTATTATGGACTGGTACAATCAAGGATACAGTATGGATTGATCTTCTGGGGTAACTCCGCATATACTAACCGCATTTTTAGGGTTCAGAAAAGAATCATTCGCTGTATGGACGTCTCGTCCACTGGACTCTTGTAAACCAGTGTTTAAAAAATTCAACATACCTATTACCATTGCCGTGCCTATACATATTACAGCTAGTGTTATTCATCTATGATAATAAACACCTATATCCAAAAAACTCTAATATACACAATTACGCTACTCGGGGTGAACATACTTAATACCACTCCTACTCTCGCCTGAGTGAGAGTCAAAATTCCCAAAATACTTGGGTATTAAATGTTTCAATAAAATAACAACTTTTATAGGGATCAATAAAAGTAGAACTGTAATGAGTAATGAACTATATGATTTCTTGTTGTTTCTTCTGTTTCTACAGTATGGATGAATTTCTTGCTTTTAGTGCTTAGATAAATGACTTAGTTTATTTTATACATGTAGCCTTCTTTATTAAGTTTGTTCAAGATCAAACATTTGTACTACGCTTTTAGCGTTTTACTTTTTGTCTAGTCCAATAATTTTTCTCATGTATTTAGTCTCTTAATTATGTATGTGTGAAAATTTTAGTGATGGATAAAACTATTTCTGCTACTGATGAGTGTCCACAGTGTGTGCACTTCATAGTGGATTTTAATTGACCAACGAAATAGTCTACAA
>WOGM01001064.1:0-10640 GCA_015342125.1 Leptinotarsa haldemani | reverse complement strand
TAAATCCCTCATTTTACCCCAAACTTTTGCAGGTATGAGTAGATGCACCAGGGTTTTTAGACATCTTACATTTGGTTCACCAGTTTTCAAGACACCGTTTCCATATCTAACCGGTTTTTCAGTAGAATCACAATAGCGGTGATTTTAGAAACAGCAAATCACATTTCTAGTTATTTTTGGAACATATGGAAAATGAATACAATTAAAATAAAATGCAAAAATGGATAATATGAACATCAACTTCATATGACAACTGATACTAATGACAAATATTCGGATCAGCAAACTGATTTTTGTGACATTCGACTTCGAATAATTTTTGGCACAGACACGAGATTTCCTGAGCCTTTTGAGACAACTTTAAGAACACCAAAATAAAGGTGTATACGAGTTGACAGCTTATTATCTCTCATTTCGAGTTGTAACTCATAATATGACTCGACTAACACAAAAAAAAATACATGTGTTCCAACCCGAATTCTTATTCGATATAGTCTACAATTTTTAAAGCAGTGATCAGTAGATAATGTTTTTGAATGTACTACTAACTGGGAGCTATGATGGGTTATGATTACTAGTGTAGAACGAACATCTTCGCTGTTTTATACGTAGCGTTGTTAATGCTTTTTCTTTACTTTCTTTTCTTATGTGGTAATAGTGCTTCTTTTCTATACAGTAGGTATATATTTTGCGAAATCATTTACTGATTATTGTGACCACCGTCACGAACCAGGACTACCACACGGAACAGAAATACCACCGAAGAAAACTGAAACACAAATACAACACGACACAAATACCCATGTAAAAACACAACACACACACATCACACTCACCCTGAAGAGGCATAAGCCTATAGCAGGGTCCTACATAAACACACACACACAAATTAATATTGTAAAACCCTAAAAATATGTTAATACACGATTTTCATTCATTCATTACTGATTATTGTATAATTCAAGACGATAGCTCTAATAAATCCGAACAGTATATAAACGGATCTCCAATAATTTCTCCCTGGGTTATCCAGCCAGGTACTTCTCGTGGAAATTTGGCCAAAATTCAATTCTGAATTTCGTGTTATTGATATTATTTCTCACTTTTGAGGGAATGTCATGTAATAATCGAAACCGACAAAATAATCGAATATATGTAATAATCGAAATGACAAAATAGTACTGTACTACTGTGTTAACAAGTAGAATAACCGAACGCATCGTTGTTTACCTGTAATTGAATTATTGAATCAGTTACCATTGTTTACTTTATTTAACCGTTATAAAAGCGTGGGTGATTCATTAGTCATTAGTTTACTAACGAAATGGAGGAGACTGAAAAATGTGATTAATTTTGGATTTAAATGTATCATTTTGTTTTCATAGAAATTTTCAACCCACGCACATATGCTATATTTGTCTTTTTCCAATTAATTACATTTCAAACATTTCACTATTGACGTGGAGATAAATTTAGAAAAAATCAAAAAGTTGTTAAATTATATTAGGTACCTGACGGTTGACGTCTCAGAAAGCCGTTGAAACGTCGAATTGTCCCGAACATTCGGAATGTTAAAAATCAACCAATGAGAATGCCAAATTAGTCTTCAAAGTTACGGAGATGAATTTTTTGTTCCAAACAAAGTAAAAACACTAAAAAATGTGGTTAAAGTGGTTGAAAGTGGTGAAGTTTGGTTGTGTTTACGAAAGTGGGATTTGTTGATGTTTTTCAAATATTCATCAGTGGAAAATACAGTAGTTTGTTACAGATTTTTATTGATGTAACCAAAAGTGTCTTCGCCAAAATGGACGAAGTTAAAGCTCGCATTCGGCCCCAAGGCTCAGTATGTAGTGATTCCAATGGTGATGATACTTCTAAAAATGACTGTAAGTTTTGAATCTCTGTAGAATTTACTGCTTTAACAGTAGCCTCTTTAATATAGGTTATGTTGAATTTTCAAGGTTGACTCTGAACAAGAATTTGAAAATTCACATGACCGCGTATCATTCACTAATGTTTTCATTTGATTTCTTAGTGTCTTCCAACCTGGACTCAAGATTGTGTTTAGTTGGTAACTTGTCCAAAGATTTGAAACTGCGTTCAGTGGCTGAGACATTCGGTATCCCTGTAGTGACTTCGAAAGACGGACAAGAATTTGCTCAAGACGATAGTTGTCACACGATATTTGTATTGGAAAACTTCGAAGGAGATGTATTCAATAGATTGAATAAGTTGAGACTGCCCCTTTTGGGTCCTCCTGCCCTCCAACAGCTGGCTGCCAGGAAAGAGAAACTTCCTGATAACACTAGGCCCCTCTACACTCTAGCGATGACAGGAGTTGTCGTTTGCTTTATGGGATTTAGAAATAAGGATGAACTGGTAAGTTATGAATTTACATGTAGCAAAACATGTAGCATGTAGCAAAAACTGGATTCGGTTCATAAGTGTCCTATAATTTTCAATATTCCTTTTTGAACCTAACAAATAAACTATAGTGGGGTTATTCTGCTGAAAAGCTACAAAAATAACTATAGGCAGCTACAACAATATGAAAATGCAATGTTATCATATCTACCCTATGTAGTACAAATAACAGCTTCTAGCAGATCTACAAAATTAGTAGAATGACGTCTCAGGACTGCTATTATTGATTATAATAGAAAGGCTTGGTGGAGGTAACTGATAAAGGAACTGAATGTTATTATTTATGAAACTTATAAAGCCGTTTCCTCAAAATTAGTTTTCATGTATCACTAAGCCCAAGCTCTACACGAGGCAGTTGATTTATTTTTAGATAACTAAGTCTTCAGTATAATTTAGGTTTCATTTCAGTCATGATATTTTTCTGCTAATTTGAAATATTTTTTCGTCATTATAATTGCTTTTCAATCAGCGCAAATAATTTTGCAAAAGAAGGATGTGTTTTGGGTCCCTTATGTTGTATGTTAACATCATTGTACTAAATGAACTATAGATCCCAAAAGACTGAGTAAAAATTAATACTGATATAATGATAGTGATACTGATATAATGATATAATGAAAGTCAAGTAGTAGTATGATGCAAATCATTAAAATATGTGTACTTTTGCATGTGAAATGCCTGATAAACTGCTTGGGAAAAGATACAAACTTGTTGTTTGTACAATGACATTGTGGTTTGCATCTTCACGACTGTCATGAAATACAATAACAAATCCAAAATATCATTTGCAATTGCTACATCAATTTAAATAATTTTCTGTTTCAGACAATGTTGGTACCCTTAATTCACCACATGGGTGGATCGATAAGAAAAGACATGTCAGCCAAAGTTACTCATTTGATAGCCAACAGTTGTGGGGGTGAAAAATATCAGTATGCAGTTACGTTTCGGTTACCTGTGATGAATCTTCAGTGGGTCCATTCTAGTTGGAAGCGGAGGCACGAATTGGATTTTGTAGCCACTTTGGATACATTTGTGGTTTGTTTTTTTTATTTTTCAATTGTAGGGCCAATGCCAA
The DNA here is from genome assembly GCA_015342125.1 of Leptinotarsa haldemani. NCBI lineage: Eukaryota > Metazoa > Arthropoda > Insecta > Coleoptera > Chrysomelidae > Leptinotarsa > Leptinotarsa haldemani. The sequence goes on along the minus strand of WOGM01001064.1, from coordinate 7,138 downwards.
TGATGATATAATATACATGCGGTTTAAAAAAAAATATAAATCTAATAATATAATTCTTAGTTCAGAAATATGTGCATTGACAGTATAATTTTATATTCTTGCATTTGAAAATTTAATCAACTGGCAGTGTCAAGTTGGCATTTGTTACAGAACGAGCAGAGCCTATGTTATGCGAGTCTGTGAATCTGAAAGAGGACAATATATTCTGATTTTCTTGATAGATATTCATTTTTCATGTTTGAAGAAAAAGTAGTATGTTTAAGTTGAACTCACCTTTTTTCAGGCTGAACACAAATTGAAGCCATTCCACGGTGCCAAAGTATGTTTTGTAGGTTTCGATGAAAAAGAAGAAAATCATATGGTCGAGGTGCTTTTGTCGAATGGTGGAATAGTCACGACCCTTGATGATCCGAATTGTACCCATGTGGTGAGTATTCAGACATTGATAGTTATATAATTTGGCTGCTTATATCTCATCTGTTCTAACTCATTGCCATCATTGCGGGATTGGTTTATTTATTGTGTTTCTGCAAAAATATCTTCATAAAACATTTTTTTGAAGGATTCTAAACAAAAGGAAATTCATCCATTAAAAAAGTAAGAATGCTATGTGGGGGTGTATTGAGCATTTTAAGTTCTTTGTGCCTTTTGAAATAAATATACAAATACAACACATTCGTTTTATTTTCATTACAATAAGGGATGGAGTTCTATAAATTATTTCTTCAGTGTAATTGACAAAACTCAAACTCCAGAGACAAAATAGTTGCATAGAATAAAACCACTATTATAAAGTCAGTATGCGTGAAGGAAGAATTTATGAACTATCCAATTTAAACAATTTTGTATTTGTGGAAGGACTATATACTTTCTATATATTTTTGTAGAGTTGATCTTACATTCTATGTTTTTATCATCTATAGAAATGTCTATTATTATTCAGTCACCTCAGTCTTAAGTTGAGAATAATTTCAGTTCAAAAGTTTTCATAAATTAGTTCAAATTATTGTTCAGTATGTATGAAATAATAAAAGGGTGAGAATTGATAGGAGTTGAATTATATTTATTTTTATTAACAAATATTAATTTCTATGGATTGATTTATTTATATATTCGATTAATATATAAGTAAATAAATCCTGCAAATTAATCTTCATACCATAATTGGATTCTTAGAAATGGCAAATTGGGATTTGACAGTAATGTTGAATTTTGTTGTGATCTCAAATTATTCGATCATTTTAATGTGTCCCAAAATTGGGAGATTTTCTAAAAACGGGGGAGTTTGGGACTGTACTGGCTATAAGTGACATTTTCATATAGTGTCACCATGAAAATATACAACGCAGAGACATGTTTTATCAACAGACTATCATATTTCATATTGTGAAGTTTTCACTAAACTGTTTACAAAACAGTTTAGTAGTTTCACTACTGAGTAGTGAACAAGTGTTGAACACCTGAAGAAATTATTTTAAACTCACTTATTAAATTTTTTGTGAACTGTTACCTAAAAATTTCACAATATGGTTAATACTTATGGATTTTCATTAAGTATCGGCAGGTTTTTATCACTAACAGACCTTCATTAGAGCAAAAATAGTACAGAAACTTGAAACCAAATGTTATTTGGTACGTGCCGAAATTGATAATTTGCTGAAAAATTTAAAATTGCATAACTTAGCCGAATTTTGAAGAAAATTTCAAAAAGTTGTTTCTCTTGGAATTTTATGACTATTATGAAATATCATCAAATTAGGACGAGTTTTTTGGTATTTTTGACAATATTCTGGGCAATATTTGTTTTCACTTTTCTAAAATTAAAAATATTTCAAAATAAATAACATTTGACATGTTAATGCCTTCGAATAGCTATTTATACAACTTGCAAAATAATACCCCATTTGAAGAACGTTTACGGAACTACTTCTGTCGCCTTTAGTAAATCCATGAGGGAACTTGAAAATTGCTTTTGAAATTGATAAAGATGTCAATTCAAAGTCTACAGAGAGTATGTTTTCATTCAAAATTCATATATTTTTTTTGTTTTCAAATGTAAAGGCGAATTATATTTGATTTATTTGAGAAATATTTTCGGTGAAAATAATTTGCGACATTCCAATCTTTCATCTTTGGTATTCTTTTCTTGAATTTTTTTTGTTAGTACAAAACATGACGAAAGGTTTATATTTCAAAACCATCATTAAATATATCCAAGTATGGTTGATATATAATTCTAGTTTTATATTTTAAGTGCTTGATAAATAACAATATGAGATTTTCCAGTTACTCAAAATTTTAATACCACATAATTCCCGTGGTTTCCAACTTCAGGAATTTATGGCCAATGCAAAATAAATATTCAGTTCCTATCTTACTCAGATAACACATTAATTGATATATCAACAGTACTCTTCATTAAAATACGTTTGTTGCACCCATGAAAGTTACTATTTCTTTTTTTATTCATTTTGTGTATGTGTTTTACTCTTATACTTAGGTGAGTATTTTGTTTGATTTTTCTTTCTTGTTATTTGTTGGTTTAATATGCTTTCAGATATTGATCAGTCTGTCTGTCGGTCGGTATCACTCTTGATTGAAAGTTTAACATTAACATGGTAACATAACTTTTATCGAGTTTTCATTTGTCATCAGTTATATTGATTTAAAAAGATTTGATTTCATTTAAATATAATACTATTTTGGTAAGAAGTATGGAACCATTATAGAAATATTGCCAATTATTTTTGAGTGTAACAAAGTTACATCAGCAAAAATATTGATGTTATTGAGTTACATGTCCGGAAACATTGTAACTTTCAATAGGTAGTATTTGTGATGTTACAATAGAAAAGTAAGGCTAGACGACTGACCTGTTTCTTCGATGAATAGGAAAGCAATTTAACAAATACTCACAAACAGTAAATTATTTAATAACAATTATACCCTTGAAACTTTATAAACTACTGTTGAGTAGTAAATCTAGTAAGAAAAGTTTCGATATTGAATATTAGAGTTTTGTACATCCAGTGTCTTAAGTTTTAAGTGATTTGAAATCAATAAGAAATGAATGGGAGACAAAAAATATTTAAAAAAGTAAAAATAATAGAACCAAAATATTCAGATGGCTTTAATAAAAAGGGAAATGATATTGAAAAAATGGGAAAAATAAAAATAATTTCTAAAGAAAACAAATTATTGTGACCCTATGGAAATGAATATATAAATGAGTTATCAAGTAAAATGTCACCAATATACAAACAGTAAAACTAAATGAAAAATTAAAAGATAAGTTGAAAATAACAAAGCAAACGACTTCTATCATTAGTTTTCATAAGTCTAAATCAAAATTCAATTTTTCATTCAATTGCTTAAGATCTGTAGTACTGCGAAATTTTAATTTTTGGAGATAGCTTGGAAAGTACTAAACATATTCCATTTAGGAGAATATAGTGTTGCTTTATTTAAGAATTACATGTATTTTATATCACCTTTTAATTTAAAGTGTATGAATTGAATCTTTTGATAGATTCTCTTCAAATATAAAACTAATAGGATTGAATGTTGTGGTACTATCCGACTTGTTGTTTTTAAAACTGATCTGGAGTCAACAATTTGATAAGAGAACTTATATAAATTCATAGAAAGATTCAGTATAAGCATATAGGGTGTCAAATATACCGTAGTCACTTATTTAGAATTATTTCCTTGAATCCAAATGGGACATTTTTAGCTGTTTAAGTTAAAGTATACGTCACTTCAGTGTGAATATTTTTTTTAAACATATTCAAAACTATCATCATATTTAAAAAATTAAATTGAACATAGGGTAGTTATTGACAAAATGGATATTGTAAAGATTCCGAATACGTTTTATGTAGAGGATTTATAATATTTTCCCATATACTGTGATAAATATTATCAACTCCTTTTAATTGTTGAAACATTCATCTGAAATTGTATTTCCATAGTTCTGGTGTGTAGGGAAAATCATTTTTTGATAGTGTGGATGTTATTGAAAGATAATACTCTTCTTGGTAATAACAATAAATGTCATATTGATAGGAGACGCCATTGTTCATAATACCAGGACTGCGACATACTTTCCTCTGCTTTAATTTTGCCAACCAAGTTTCATTAGTTAGTTTTCAGTTTTGTATAACGTGTGTAGTAAAAACAAAAACTCACAAACACATTGAAAATAACTTAATCAGTTCGACAGACTGAAGAGAAGGGAAATTTCAGTATTATAGGCTGAAATCAATTTATTGTTCAAGGATTATCTGCGGAACAAATTGTTTTTACATTAAAAAATTTCTCTATTTAGGTGAGTGACAGATAATTTGACAAGTAAAATCTTTTACTTTCTGTTTACAATAATCTATGGCAAGGTTTATTTTATGATTTCAGCTTTCTCTATACAGCTTTCATAATACAGTGAAATATTTTACAAATCTGTTTAAAATCTGTTTCTCCATGAACTAACTGTTACCTTTTTATGAACAACAACGCTCAGCAGTCGAAACAGGTGTGAACTGAAGATTAACAAGGTCTAACATTTTGACGTGCTATTTAGAGCACAATTATTCATTCTATTGTAATTTTTTTTTGTAAAGTGGTATTTTTCAACAAAAATTTTGAAGATGTTTTTTTAATTTTTCTTATCAATACTTGCATTGAGAGTGGCATCCCAGATATTGGAAAGAACTAATATTGGATTTAATTTGCTCAACACAAAAGGTAGTCTTATTTCTGTCACTTTCAGTTCAGCAGATCATATATGAAGCGAGTCAGAGAAAGTCGTCGGTATAGTACTTCTTTTCTTAGTGTAGAACAGAATATCTTATCGCTCTAGACTGTAATATTTTAAAAAGTTGAGGTGCCTCTTGAAATGAAACTTGGGAGAATTAATAATCAAAAACATGGTCAGTAAAAATGCAATTACTGTGTTACACAAAAATGATTCTACTTTAGTTCTAAATTTAATTTGTACATTACCATGTGAAGTTGATGCACAGACAAACTGATCACTATTACAGTACAGTAAACTTGCACGGTCATGGGTTTTAGGTAATGGAAAATGCAGAAGTCTACACACTAGAAGCTGCTAGCGCACCACTCTCCCCTACCGCCAAGACAACCTCATCTGAAATATTCCCACAAGAAACCTCTCCAAACAAAACTCCCCGAACTCCCCTCCATCAAAATGGTGTTAATCATAACCTCAATCTGAGCTATTGTTTCAAAGCAAGTCAAAGCATTGCGTGCTTAGAAACTCTGCACGAGCATTCTCGTGATGACATCGGTGTCAACTTCAGCAATAGGAACAGCACTTGTTTCGAGCAGTCATTAAACTCTAACCTAACTCCTCTTAAGCGTAAGAGGAAGTTTGCTTCTCCCGAGCAGCCAAGCATATTGGCTAAGAGGAAACGGGATAAGAGCTATAGTGAGCGCAAAAAGAAAGTATCGGAGTTTTTCAAGACGCCCATCAACTATTTTTCTAACCGTAGGCGTACCATTGACGCATCGAGTTTCAATCAGAGTTTGAACGAGAGCGTTATATCTAGCTCGGGAATCTTTAACGTAGATACCATTCAGAACTTGAGTTCATATAACGAAAACGATGCAACTCCTAGAGGTGTGGCGAAATGCGCGAAGAAAAATTTATTTTCTCGAACGTTCAGTTCCTCTAAGTTCGGTAGAAAATCTAGAAAAAATTCGGACCTGAACGCTACGAAGTTGTCGTTCGGTGAACCGAGTGATGTTGACGGTAGAGAGAAATTGAACGCTAGTTGTTTTCCTGATATATCCTTGAATCCCATTACCACTAACACTTGTGAGCTTAGCAGCGAATATGGCAGGGCGAAGAGGAGAATTTCTGCTGTGTCTGCTGTTGCGGTACTAACTTCATTTCATTCTCTGTCCTCTTTGTTGTTTGGTAGTAAAAATTTCCTTTTCCAGTGTATTTTTGAAGTATTCTTTATGGTAGAAGTACTGGAATAATTCATTGTAAGCCATATAGAAACTAACGACTTTAAAAATGGTATGAATTAAACACAATTCTGAAGTCACAAAAAAGTTGCACTTGATGTAAAACCTTATATATGTATTATTCAATGCAGCATTTTTGAAATATGAATTTGTATAGTTTAATAGAACCAACAAAAGAGGTGGTTTTCTATACAGGGTGACGGTTTTGAAAACTTCTCACCATTAATATCTTACTTCCATGAATTAATGCGCTCCACCGCAACCCAGTTATCTTATCACAAGAGACAGGCTAACTCACAACCAATACACGTCGAAGTTGCACTCTTTTAGGAAATTAATTCAGCTAACTAATTATTCAAATGATTAGAAATTCATAATTCATACTTGTTGATAACACACTCTTTTAGAAAACTAATTTTCACTGTTTCAAATAACTAACTAATCAATAGTGTGGCAGGTGACTTTGGTGATAGTTCACCGTTCTTAAAAGAATGGCTGGGACTTTTGGTGATGAGTTGGCGTGTTTATGTCCGTCTTAAGGATTATAATTGGTTATGAGTTCACCTGTTTCCGAATTAATATGAGAGGGAGATATGAAAAGTAGATTTCACCCTTTCTCTTTTCAGTGGCACTCTAATTTGCCTGCATTGAGGGCAGTGGTTTTCAAATTATTATATAATTTAAAATTATTGTATTGAGTACTAGTACAAGTATGTACTAGTATTAGTACAAAAAAAAGTATTTTTTTTATAATAATTCATTTATTTTTATCAAATACCATATTTTTACGTTGTTATAGATGTAATTTTAGTCAGAACATTTTATTTTACCACTTCTTTATCGTTTTATTTAGACACCAAACTTCAACTTCCAGTACTAATTTATTAGTTTTAATTATTGTGGTGTTCAATGCAAACTTTAATGAGGTTATAAACTTCAAAAATGGTTTACTCTCTTCAAAAAAGAATTAACAGAATTTTGCAATAATGAAAAGGTTGGAAAATATGCATACTAAGCTACATTTTTTTAATGAAATAAATTCAAATCAAGATGGACTTGGTGGCAAAATTTTGCAAAACTGGTATAAAATGCAGATATCAAGAGCTGTTTGAGGATAATTTCGTGAAATCACGTATCATCTAGTTTA
>WOGM01001063.1:0-10643 GCA_015342125.1 Leptinotarsa haldemani | reverse complement strand
ATAACTCAATACTTATTAATTTTGTATCAATTTTAAAATCCTAAATTTGCTCAGGCGGAACAACGTTCGCTGGGTCCGCTAGTTGCTAAATAAAGCTTTCTACACGTCAGATACATTTTATGAAGAAAATTTTTCAATATTGCAATTTCAGTATTACTGTTGTTGATCTGTCAATTCACCTAGTTCACTTTCATATAAGTTTCATATCCATATAAAATATTAGTCAATCGTCTCCTTTATGTTTCTTTATATCTTTCAAACATATTTTCCTGATTTTTCCATCAGTAATTCATTATTTTTTTTTGTTTTTCTCCATCCCAATATCTCTCAATTTCTCCCTCTTTTCTCTTTAACTCACAAGAAAGATCTCTTTAACTCACAAGAAAGATTTATAATCATTTTTGTTCACAAATTCCACTGTCAAACGGCTCTGCGCCGTCACCGTCTCTGCAGCTTTCACTGAAAGGCTATTAGTCCTGTGTTGAACCAAGAATGTTTGGATTTTGGTTTCGACTAGTACTTGGTCTCAAACGATAATCACGATAATCATAAAAATCTGATACAATAGCTTTATCTTGTATCGATATTGAATTTATATGGAACACTTTCATCCTTAATGATGTACTTGAAGGTTTGGGACAAGGCACTTGTTTAATCATAGCATCAGCACTGTTTTGGATAACATTATAAGACGATTTACTCTTTTTTTCATATTATTTATGTCACGAATGACACGTATACAAATTCACACGCTTAGCTAATTCCAACCATAAAAGTTTCATTTAAATTGAAAAAGGCATATTTTCAGAAGAGATTAGCTGCTTGGGAAAAAAGTAGTTGTTTCGGAAGTTCTTAGAGTTTTCATGTATTTTAATGTTCTTGTGAAAACAGTTGTTTCGAAAGAAAGAGAGACATTTCTATGAATGATCGACATATCTTCATGAAGAGTTCTTACTGTAGTATTTTTGTTTCTTCCTTTCATTGGATGTTTAAAGATAGAGAAGTTGAAAGCCAAAAAGTGTTTTTCCCAAAAAATATATGAAACACTTTTGGAAATTCTTTGAATGAAATGTATTGTTTTAGACATTTCAAAGTACATGAAAACTGCAAATAATTCACGAAGCTCCGATTTAGATTCAGGATATGTTGGAGTGACTTTCTAAATCAAATGAATTATTTACAGAGTCTCATGAAGTAACTAACAGGAAAACTAAATTTGGTCTATGGCTTTGAAAGAAGCTAAAACCGGAAAGAGTTCTTCAAAATGATAATAATTCAAACGAAACAATTCCAAATTAACATTCATTGTGCTGTTTATCAGGGCTCAGTAATGGTAGTGATGAGTGATAAACCGCCTAAAAAGATACCAACGGAATTGTTCCACTTGAATCTCCAACAATTCAATCGACAATATTTCCGCGTTTTCCACCTAATTTTTTCCGGTGCATAACCACAATTTACATCCACGCGACGGCAGAGCGCAAGCGCGTGCCATGTGTCACCTGCAGCACGTGTGGTCGCGCATGGCCAGCCGAGATCGTTCCTTACTTGGGGTGGCATATGACGGGGCGAGATGTGACCAAGAGGTGTAACAATCAATTTTGCATTTTTCTAATGTTTTTCACCGTGTTGATATTCCTTTTATAACGACTTTTTACGCTCCGCTAGCAGCCACAGCAACAGTTGGCAGGTTTTTGTGTTTGGTGTAAAGCAATATGGGTCTTCAGGTGGAACAAGTGGAGGTGCTGTAGTCGGGATCCAAGGAAGTGGACACCTGCTTGGAAAGGATGGTTAGTTCTACAAAAACCTAGTGTTTTATTTTTATAATGACCCCTACATCCTGGAGAATGTTACTGCCATGAGACGATAATTGTTAATACATTCAAATTGGGCTGACTCGTGGCTTGTCAAGTTTCTGAATAAATGTTTTCCAGATGATCTGAATTCGGAATCAAATATGTATTGTTACAAACGTGAATTTAAAAACCCCTCAGGATTTCGAACAATTTTATAAAACTTTTGTCAAATGTGTTTGAGATGGTTTTCCTACGGTTTTTGTTCTATATTTTCATAAATAATCCAAGGCTATGATCGGCCCAGAACCCTTCTGCGGGATAGCGAAAGCATGTATAAAGACATCCTTAAATTCATGGATGCAAGCCAAATCGATAGATTGGTGGGATAAGCTCCCATAAAGAAACCATCGTCCAGATTTATGGCTAAACCTGAGGTTGTAAGAGTAGTGGTAGGTCTACTAACGGGGCATAGCCGACTCAGGAAACAAAGGAGCAACATGTGTCTGACAGAAGAAACCCAATACAGGTTCTGTCAAGGAGAAGAAGAAACCGCACTGCATGTGCTCTGTGAATGCGTAGCGATGGCAAGGCTGAGACACGCAAGAGAAACCAGAGGCTGAGAGCTATATATGAAGGGGCCAGTGTCAAGGCTATGGAGTCTCATCAAAGAGATCAAGCTAGAAAATGAGCTCTAACAACCAAGAAGCATCACAATAGATCTGAAAAGGTCGCAGTGAATCAGGCCATAGGCTAGTTCCCCGACAATCTTATCTTGAGTGCTTCAAATCAAATCAATTGTTTTGTTGTTTGCTTATTGTGTAACATCAGTGAAGAATGATTCGGTCTGGCAGATTATTGTAGTAGTAGTTGGTTAGTTAGCCTGAGCGGTTCGTTCCACTCATTCAATCAACCACTATGTTGAATGGCGGTTTGAACTCGAGGGACATTAATCCTAAGCTCGCACAAGTTTCAAATTTTGAGGGTTGTCGTTCATAAGAGAGCAACAGCTGGTTGAAGGAAAACCGATTCTGAAAACAGATTTTTCATGTTATATAATCAATTATTTGATAGTTGTTGCATTTACAAGTTGAGACTCATGAAATGGCCAGTATAGAACACTTGTTGGAAAGTATATACCGCACAATGGATTCGAAGGTCGTCAATTGATATCCATGTATCAATTGATACGTACTTTTTTGGTGAATTGAAAATCACAGTAAATAAATTGTTGTATGTTGTGTATTAAATATCTCTCAAAAATCGTTTTTGTTCTCTGCCATGTTTCAAATCGTGAAGATATTTGGGTGAGCTGCAAAAGAATAGGTGGTGGGACAGAACTTCAGTAATATTCGGTGAAACTATTATTTGGCACGATTATTTCATTAAACAAATTATTGGTAAATTTCCCAAACGGTCTATCTATATAAAAAGTTTTACATTATATTTCAGGCTGTAACTTATCATGTATTATACCATTAAAATTTCATCGATCCACTGATTTCTTAAGTATCAGTAAACAGACTGGAAAACAGAAAACAGACTGAAAAGTGACAACTGGCAGGTTACCTGATTTTTATTGAAAAAAAAAAAGATTTTTACTAATTTGGGTTGGTACAATTACACAATCGTAGATAACGAAGTACATATTATAGACTCCATTCTTTGAAAAAACTACAAAGCAAGCCATGAACCTGGTCTACCCAAATTCAAGATGCGATAACGCCACTTATAGGACATTGTTATATTTGGTTGAACCAAGCAATAATATTGCCCATTTTTGAAGAAAAAATGCGTAAATGTAGCTTACAGAACGAATAATAGTCTGAGTGAATTTTTTAAAAACAATAATGACAAAACTTTGGTGTCGGATAGATCAAGAGTATATAAACTGACTTGTGGCTCTTGCGCAAAACTGTATATTGGCCAAACAGGGAGAAAATGTTCCGAAAGAATTAAGAGAGTAGAAGTATTTTTGTATATAGAAAGACCAATTCTACATATACAAACCGTCTTGTAGCAGAAGGGTATGCGTTCAATCATGAATACGACCTGTTACATTCAGAAAAGAAGACGTTGAAACTCAATCTTCTAGAATGTTCAAAAATCAATAGATTCAGGATTTCGAATAATTTACTGAATGATCAATTAGAATTGAATAACTTCCCGTTACTATAAATATTTTTTCAAATGTGGAAATTGGACATAAGCTCAAGTGATTTAATTCATTACAAACTTAGGTAAAAATCAGGTAGGTACTTGAAATGTAGGTACTTCTAATTGTGAAACGAGATATATTGAGCATTGAATATGTAGAATATAGTTAAGTACAGATACGCCTGAGAAAGCCATTGTATGGCGAAACACGTGTTGCGTTTTTGTAAAACTATTAAGTGAAAATCTCACAATAAAGTGTTTTTAAAATATGTTAACGAAGGTGAAAATGAGGGCAAAAATTAAATTTTAGAATAAGATAACCTAGCTGTGTTCCATCAGTTTAATTGTCAGACTTTCTATTATATTTGACAACTATGTATTAGATATCCTGTAATGGCTTTATTTGTCGTTCAAGCTCAGAGATAAAAAAAATAGAAATTTTTCACGCTCAATATCATAGTGGTTTAATCCGGCTTGATAATTCAATTCACCAGCATCTATGTCTTGGTCAATTCATCTGTAAATTTTTTGGAGAAATCTCCCGTACACAGGTATGTGGAGACGTACTTGTCTTTGAACTTCGAAAGCTTTTTTTATACTTTTGGAAAAAACATCGATTATTACAATTAATTTCCAATATGCATTCAGATTTGGGATCTGAAAATCTTACTGCTTTCCAGTTTTGTTGTAAAAGATAATGTCTTGCATTGAACGGTCACTTCCAAAATTGTTGATTCAATAGTTACTTATCAGTAAAGCTACACACGTTTCTTTTGTGGTTGAAAATTTCGTGCTAGAAACTTTTTCTTTCCGTTTGTACCTATACACCTACATAATTGTAGTTCGGTGCTGCTTCTAGAAAACTTCACACGAACTTAAATTCCGGCCTGTTTATAAATTCCGTACGAGCTTTCCTTACACTACTTTTCTCGTTGGCATCCATAAGATTTTTTTTTACAAATAGAAATGTTGGGAAACTCAGGAAACTCCCGAAGTCAGTCAGGCGGAGCACAGCCCCGTTCGATAAACTCGTTAAGGGAAAGGCACGATTCATAGATGGTTTTCCCGTATGTGTATTTTCAGTATTTTTCACGAAGTAGCAACTACGTGATACGCCCCAGTTCCGGTTTTTTCCCGGAAAATGAGACATGTTGACAGAATTCCTGAGATAGACAATTAGTCGGATTGTTGTATCCGATTGTTTTTAAGGAGTTATTGGCTCGAACGGAAATTCATCAATCAGGTTTTTATCTATTGTCAAAAACAAAACAGTTATTGAGAAAGATGAATTTTGGACATCTCATTATCAGATAATTATAGCTAACAAGTTAATGGTTACAAAAATGTCTTCTTTTGATCTTCTTGACTTATAGCGGCGAATTTTTTACGAACAAAACTAAAATAATTTTTTTACAAATGTCAATTTTGCCTCAACATCAAAAGTCAAAAATATGTGCTTTTCTTGCAAAAAATATTTTACATTTTAACCGATAAAGAATAGTTAGAGAAGAAAATACTGATAAATATTTTTTGTTCGCTTATGGAGACTTCTAGAATATAAGGAACATATTTATAGTCTTTTTTCTAACATTGTTTGAAATAGACATTATTGTATAATCATATACACTCTCATACCCAACAAATTTTTGTATAAATTTGTTGAAACGTACACACATCCAGAATCATCCTGTATAACGATTTGTTTTCAATATAAATATTTCACGTTGTTCTACTCGCATACAGTTATTCCGAAATTATGATTGGTGAAAAAAGCAGCCTCTTGTTAGAGTATTCAATACTATGAAATTATCATAAGTGAAAATAAAACTGTATTCAATAAAAATGCCCAATTCTAACCACAGCCAATTTCATTTCCAATCGTTTATTTTCATTCCGCCAGTCGTCCTAGTAATCTGAATATTGAATTGGTGTTGAGCAAAGGTTTTGGTTTCATATTAAATTTAATGATTTTTCGAGAAGATTCGACTTCGTTCACTACTTTTTTGACGATTCAACCGCAAAGAAGCTAACTGAAGTTTGTTGGAACATAACACTTTTTTATCAATTCGACGAAGGAGCATGTATTTTACCTATTATGTTTCATCAAGATATGAATAAATCGAAGACAACCACTATAACTGTATTAGTCGAAAAGAAAGTAATTTGGGAGATCTGGTGAGGTGTCTCTGAGGTTAACGCGTAATCTAATTACACATACTTGTATTATAGAGAGAATAGACTTGATTTTTTTTGTATGTTTGTTTTTGATGGATAAATTCAAAACACTACTCAACCAATTTCAGAAATTATTCCAACCATAGATATAGATAACTATAACATTTTCAGCTAATAACTTGGATTATAATATGTTTTCACAAAAATCGGACATTCTTAGGGATGTTGACTATGAACATGTGAATTTCTTTTTAAATTATCCGAATTCTCCGTTTATGAATTACATTGGCATTCAAAATAGTAAAAGTCTATTAGTCTATTGATAATCTACACATTTTCCACTATCAATGCCATAGATGCCACTTTTTATCCTGGTATTCTCACTGGATTGGAATCTACGTGGGTTAGTTAACGCGTTGATTTCCATTTGAACTGACCTATAACTCAAACAACTAGTTTACCATCAAACCTTATTACCCCTCGTGCGGCTATCATTACTCAATATGGAGTTTTGCACTATATGTACTGCCGTTCAGTGCATTTATTTCATTGCCCTTACGCACTTCATACATACGATCTGGATGACCAAAAATTACAGGTGTTCAATTTTTTTCATTGAATGTTACATTTACGAGTAAAATGACATTCATTTTATATACAGCATGAGTCTCGTTTATTATACACGTCTGTGTTTCTCAAAAATATTGTGAAGAAGAGAATTAAACCTATTGATAATTAGTCGAATGGAAATTTCGGAATAGTGTTTTGTCTGCACTTTCCCGATTTTTTTTTAAATTCTAGTGAACAGATGTGAAACGAATGAATCACGATATATTTCTAATATTCACGTGACTCAAACACAACACATACCTCTTGAATCTAACGCCGAGTCTAAAGTTCAAAATCTGTTTTTCCGTTAATCAATTGTCGCTGGAAAACAGTTAACTACAAAATAACCTTTTGGAAAAATGCATGGGCTTGACAGGCAAAACAGTCGTTCTATTTGCAAATTTGACAATGAGAACTGAAAATGCCCAAATAAGTTAAATCTGTATGATGTTGACTTGAACTATGTTTCCAATGAAATAACGTCTTCAAATTGCATCCGTGTGAAGCCGGGTGGCAAGTAAAGTAAAAAATACTTTACGAAAGAACTCGTTTATTATAAAATAAGCTGATATAATTAAAATCAAAGTTAATCGAGTGGAAAATTCTGTACGTTTTTTTTGTACAAAATCAATAATAGTGAAGGATTTACTAGAACGAATTTCTTCTATATGCATGCAATGAGGAAAACAACCCTACTCTAGCTATAAAAACGAGACTTTTATGAAATATAATTATCCCTCTGACCACTTCCCAGAGATGATGGTTTTGAAGTTTTCTCTTTAAAAATAAATGTCTTCTTTGCTTTACTCTCGTTTTGCAACGACGTTTAATAAGTTAATTGACATTTAACTCAATAACATGCAAATACGTAATATTGAAGCAATTAATTTTCTCATGGCTGCTGGTTTGCATTCCCACATAATCTGCAGACCAGTTCAGCGACCTATGAATGACAACAAAATATGAAGTGACCTAACCTAATGAATTGAGTTCTTTTTGAAATCATATTTGACTCACTTTAATGTTAGAAACTTAAGTTGTGTTGGCAAAAATTTTTCAAATATGTCATCATATCTATAGCTTCTGCAAATATTCAATTTTATTTTGGGTTTACATTGATAAATTACCATTTAACAGTAGATTTTTCATTTTTATTTATTTTCATTATCGGATACATCAGTAATTATTGCGATTGATTGTAAGACCGAGACAATAGGCGTGAACTATGAGATACATGTTTTCGAATGAAAACCAGAAAGATGTCTAGAGAAAACTGCATCGATTGCTGTTCCATGTCATGTGGTAGTAGGCTCATTTTGGTTTTTATTCATTCGTAGTTCTCATTTATTTTGAAGAAACTTCACCCAAAGTTGTTCATCACTGGACGCGAAATTAACATCAAAATTTCCTGCTGAAATTAGTGGCAACGTATTATAGTTTTCTCCTAATTCTTCAGAGCCTACTTGATTATAAATATATGCTAGCACCTCTCTTTCTTGCCCCTATAGTAAAAAACGAAACGTAACTCTTTCTGTTTCTATCTTCACAAACCCCTCTGCACTTCCGTTCGCTTCACCCGATCACACTTTTTGTAACGCTCCCGTCACTCATTCACCAGCTTACTCCCCAAAGTCAAGCGCGCGTAAAGGAGTTTTACTTCAAACAAATCTATAACTATAATTGTTATAATGGATGAAATGTTTCTTCCAATTTGTATTCGAATGAAATTTATTTGATTAATATATGCATTCTTGTGATGAATTTTTATTGATTGATAATATTTATTTTATAACTTCAAGATAGTGAAGTGGAAATGTCAAACGATGTTTTTATCAGGAAAGGATAATTTTAATTGTGTTCTTCACAGAACGCTTACTCTTGCAGATAAATATTCTTTGCGCGACTGTGAATTTTGGAATTTCCCTTGTCTATGTGAGTTGATGGGAAAATAGTGAGCCAAAATGCTTTCTCGAAATAACTCAGAATGTCATGTTCAATAAAAAAGGTTCATTTTTCACAACCATAAAAATCAAATTATCCATTTTTTAAGTAAATTACTTGTCCAACATTTTTTGGATAGTTTTGGGTTATTGCTGGTGAGTGGATATTTATATTTTGTTATTAGTTATCATGACTGTCATCATAACGGTGATCATTCGACGAAATTATTCCTATATTTGACATGTATGAACTCTTCATTGACCCAAACCTCCTATCACAACATAAAAACCTACCATTAACTAATCCTTGTCGAAAATCATCAATTTTTAACTGAACCACCAAAATCACCCTTGACGCTAGCTGACGAGGAAGAATGGAAAGAAAGAGCTGACAATTCAGAGGTCAAAATAAAATGAAAAATCCGGTCAATTCAGACAGGAACAACAAAAGTATCTTCAGCTATCTATAGTTGATCAAACTATTCATTTTTCAGTGGAAGTTCATTCACATCCAACATGCAAATGAATCATTCTAGGGCAATTAATTCTCGTATGCCCGTTGGCGTTCCCACATAGCTTGACGACTTTTATTTGTCTTTTCGAACTGCAAATATAGATATTATAGTCCTATGAACTGCGTTCAATGTCTGCTTTCTCATCGTGTTTATTATGAGGTTATAATCATTATTATAGTCAGATCACGAAGTGAGAAAATTAGTATTTATTTCAAGTGAACTGTATAATTTCGTGAAATGCTCCTCTACGTATTTAGTTCTATAAACATACTGTGTTCATAGAAATAATATAAATGAGGAACCTCGCGGATGAGGTGAGAAAGACCGTGGAAAAGTTTCCCAATTTATTTTGGTAGCGAGAATACTTAGAATAATTTTATTATTTTGATAACTTTGTTTATCAAGCGGTTACCAAACATAAAGTTACAAAAACTTCAAACACATTGTTCTGTCAGTTCAATATTGCGATGGTGGTATTTCCGATAAAAATGAACTGCAAAGTAGTGAGCAAATTTGGGTTGGAAGTCTGCCACACGAAAATGATTAAAGGAGTTGAGGAACTTCTTTATTTATCCAACTCCGATAAGCCAAAACCTGAAGCCAAGTAATTTTGATTAATATCTGTTGAAAAGTTCCTACAAGAAACTTTGTAATTTTAAGTTTGTTATTGCCTGTGTGGATATTGAGGGATCAAAGAACATCAAAGAGCTCTTATAACTTTTTTCGTTACGATGTAGGTTCACGAAGTCAATTGATACGTTTTATGCTAATGTATGAATCCGGAGAAAATTGTTTTTATTCCTGAGGGATTGTTGGAATACAAGTAGAAATCGTGGCCTGATATTATGATAACCATTCGTTAAAAAAGTTAAATGAATTTTCTTATGTTCATGTACACGTTATCAATTTGATTAAAAAAAAACAACTTTTTTTCTGAAATATCTTAGATGTGACCCCTAAATAACGAAATTACTTACTTACTCTGGTATTCTTTCTGTTTTTCGAACTATAACCCCGGGCCCACACTGACGCGAACAATGTTCAGTAACACATTGTTAGCTAGCAAAAGTTCGAGAACCTTGTTTACGAACCAATGTTATTTAAATATTGTTTGCTAACTTTTTTTTTAAACATTTAGGCTTGTGCAGACATATGAAATAAAACTATGTCAAGTAGCGAGGATGAGCTTATTATTTTGTGTAATAATAATAATAATAATAATGTTATTTATTTAAGATCCAAATACAAATACAAATGAGAAGTACAAATTGAAAGTTTAAATAAATAATGAGATAGTTGTAGTAGTGCAGTCATACTCAACAATTATTTTCCTAGAAAAAGGAAAAGAAGATGGTGGGTTAAAACTGTGTTAAGAAACCGCACAGGAAATTATCTTTTAACAGATTTAAGAATGGAAGACGCCGGCGGATTTAAAAATTTTACAAGAATTTTTT
>WOGM01001062.1:0-10648 GCA_015342125.1 Leptinotarsa haldemani | reverse complement strand
GAAACTTCAACAAAACGTCTAACTGTCACAAAATATGTAATTACCAAAACTACTCACAAACGTCAAATTTATTTCCAAAGCATTCTTGTGAAAAATGCAAAATATTCGTAATAACTTCAACATGCATCGATTATCAAATAATCGACTTGAAGTTTTCAAGTCCAAATATTCAGAAAACGGTTGCTTACAGCGACTAGTAACAAGGGTAGCTTATTTACGTAGATATGATAGAGAAATCGATTTTTTCTACTGAAAAATGTGGTAGAAGTACGCCCAAAAAAGTTATGAATCATTAAAAAAGAAAAAGACGTGTAGGTGGCGCCCCCTACGAGTAAGAGCAATAAGAACATCAGGTTCGAATTCGACACCTCAAAATTCCTATTACCAAGGTTTGTTTAATTCAGTTCAGTATTTCAAAAGTTATTTGAAAAAAACGAAAATAAAAATAAAACTTCAAAATCCTGTATCTTGGAAACGAAGCGTTTCCGGACATTTATTTATTTGGGCAATTCATATTGAAATATTGTGAGGAATCACCTCCTGAAGTTTGTTAAAGTACTTTCGAATCACCCTGTATAAGGGTATTTCAAAAGTTCAGCAAGATTAAATGTCATGTGTTTTGGTAGCTCAATATGTCAATGAACCAATATCAATATACCAGGGAACCGGAAAAATGATCCAGGTATTTAGCAATGATAGTGTTAAAGAACGTACTGGTCAAAGTTGGTGTGCTGAATTTCATTCCGGGGATTTAGCATAGAAGTTCAACCCCGTAAAGTGAAGTACTCAGTAAAAACACGCCCGAAGAAGCCATACAAAACACGTGTTGTATTTTTGTAAAACTTTCAAGTGAAAATCTCACAATAAAGTGTCGGCCAATTCCATCATATATCGAATACTTACTTCATTATATGAAAATGGAAAACCGAAGGAGTAGTTAAGAGCTAGAAAGTATATTTCCATACAGCTTTGAATTGGGTTTAAAGCTCCTTGCGTGTGTTTTGCGATTATTCATTATAATTTATTGTAATATTGATGGCTAAATAATCGACATGACCTTCAGTCGGGAAACGATGACAAAGGCAATTTTAAACAAAATAAAATAGAATGTTACCATAAACCAGAAACTTTTGATTTTATTCGCTAGAAATTCTCTTTTCATTTACAATCATATTGTTGTACCCGTTTCATTGTATGTAATAATACTTTTTATTTGCATTCAATTACGTGGTTCAATCTATCCTTAACCTAGTTTAATATTCCTCTTGAAGATGATCACTTGGTGATCGAAACACGTGTCGAGGTGTTAAAATAACGGTTTGGTATGGGGATAAAACTCCAGTGATATAGGTGGTCCAATATAAACATAAAAAATATTTCAAATAGGATGACATAAAAAGTAAATACAGGGTATTCCATATTCGATGGTCTATTAGACGTATCTAGAGAACAAAAAAAGATGAGAGTTTCAAAGTTTGGTTACCGATGTAGATGGCTGTGATCTATCGTTTGAAAATATTTTCATTGCTGCGTTGTTGCCACATCTACATGTAACAAACATCAACTTGGAAATTTCAAATTAAACACCCTATATATTATATAATTTTTGAATTTTGCATCAAAATCCAAGTTACTTTTGTGAACCATGTTCTACACCTATCTTTCACCGTTTTCAAAATATTGATTATTTTGTAATTTTCTTGACAAAAACATGGTATTTTTAATATTTAATATCGCATGAATTAACTGATACATTGAACTCAAATTCTGGCAACATTGAGATAAGGTATGGTGGTCATTATTTCAGAACGAAAATCAAATCTTATTCCATACAGAGTGTCTGAAAAATACGACTCAATTTGTATCTTTGAAAAACGAATATAAGACAAATATAACATTTCAATTACAAAAGTCGGCGAAAAATGTATTTATTGAACACATTCAATAATGAATAATAACTTTATATTTGTTAAGAAAGCTTCAATGGAATACATGAATGAAATTTTATAGTGGGTGGATAACAAACATTACTATTTTGACCGAAAAACGAACGCTTTTCAAAATTGAATTGACAACAAAATTAATTCTACACTAAAAAACAAGGGATAATATTGTGAGCCTGACAATTATTTGATATTTGATACTGACATGACAAAAAATCACTAGCTCAGGTGCTTGAAATGCTGATCATTCGCTTGTGAAGATTGATGGATTGATGATGTTATTATGTGATCAGTCGTGGCTCTCCAGAGGTAAAAATCTAGGAGAGTCAGATCCGATGATATCAACAATTCCGATACAAGTTCAGGGGCAAATTGTCTAGAAAATCACTCATAGTCGCTGTCAGAATATCTAAATATTTTTCGGAATTCAACTTTTCTTCATAAATCTAAATAGAAACTTTACCATCCGTGAGTATACAAAAAAACATTGAAACTGAATTTTCGTTGAAATTCCCTTTGTTTATTGAAATGGGGATTTTCTGAAGCCCAGAAGTGATTATTTCGAATATTGAATATTCCCTCACGTGAAAATGAATATAAAACGATTTTAGGATTTTAAGAGTTTGAATAATTATTATTATCCATCTTCACTATTCAATACGATAGTCGAACTATTTAAACAAGTTATTGTCAAATCCATTATTTTGTTTTTTGAATCAGACTTACATCATGATACACTTAGATCATGATCCTTGCAGAAATTCAATTGCGAAATTCAAAATTAATGTTTAAATTAAAACTCTTGTGATATTTGAGTAGATTATTGGATCGAATTTTTCAGACTGATTTATTGATATTCTAAAGTATTTCTTGTGTATTATGTATTTGATTTTCAATTTTATTGGAAATTTTATGCTTGCATGGGAACAATTTTTTTAGAAATAGTTCATATCTCATTAACGGTCAGAGATAAGTATAGGACATAGTCGATCAAAGTTGTTCACATCGGTTAGTTGAATTCAAAAATTGAATGATATACAGGGTGTTCCATTTGAAAAAAATATTTATGGTCGTTTTTTAAAGATACAAATTGAGACATATTTTTCAGACACTCTGTAAAAAAATAAGATTTGAGTTTTGTTCTGAAATAATGACCACCATACCTTATCTCAATGTTGCCAGAATTTGGGTTCGATGTATCAGTTAATTAATGCGATATTAAATATTAAAAATACCATGTTTTTGTCAAAAACAATTACAAAATACTCAATATTTTAAAAACGGTGAAAGATAAGTATAAAACATATTTAACAAAAGTGATTTGGATTTTGATGCAAAATTCAAAAATGATATAACATATAGGGTGTTTTATTTGAAATTTCCAAGTTGATGTCTGTTACATGTAGATGTGGCAACAATGCGATGATGAAAATATTTTCAAATGACGAATCACAACTATTTACATCGATAACCAGAATTTGGAACTCCCATCTACTTTTGTTCTCTAGATACGTCTAACAGAACATCGAATATGGAATACCCTGTATATGAAATAATATGTTCTAATTCAGCCCCAAACATAACTGTTTGCCTTCAAACCTTCAAAGAAATGTTGAAGTATAAATAAATATTGAGTTTCTTGACCAAGAGACTGTCTCTCATTTTGTTTCAAAGGAAATACACCTTCATAGTACGAAGTGATGGTTTGATTCCATTATGAAGCTTCAAGACATTACTTCTTCCGGAACAATGCTTCGGAACAATGACGTTTTGTAAGGTGGAAGCGAGTGACCCCTATGACGTCAATTAAGCTTATGAATATCTGTCCTTTATTTCATTTCATTGCAAAGATATGGGGACAATATTTATTGATTATTGAACGGGTTAAAATAAGAAAATGAAGTTTTCGACGATCTTGCATTTTTAACCATATGAGGGGTGGCCGAGTAGAAGAAGACTCGATTCATTCGTTGCATGATTTTTGTAATAATTTCTGTGTGTGATACATGAACAAAAAAGTATGTACATACCTTTGGAAACACCTCATCAAGTATATCGACGTTGGATTCGAGTCCTTCTGACCATAAATGTGAACCCAAACTGGTGAAGTTTCCACTAAGGAAAGTGTCAGTGATATAAATCTGTAATATTACGTGTAGAAAATTCAGTATTTCGCATAATACCAGCTTATTCGACCATCCCTTGTTCACATACATCCCTTGCAGAAATAGATTTCGAACTTCTTGGATTTTCTGTTCTCTGAAACAACAAATTTTTCCTTCATCACTCATATATATTATCGTTGCCCTCCGACATTATCAGTGGAACACTTGGTACAAATGACGTGATTCTACTTATTTTTTATTCATTAATTTTTTTGGAGTGACGCCGCCATTATACCCGTACAGTCACACCTGATGACTGACTTATTGAATAGAAGTATAGCCTGCCAACTGCCACTGCTAACCAACTTTGAAGGTGGTTGGCAGTGTTTCGTAATGGATTTCATCCATTGTCCAATATAATATAATAGGATTTGAAATCCCTGAAAGAACAAAAAATTCAAAATGAATATCTGGAAATAAGAACATCACCCTAACAATGGAGAAGGAAGTCCACAACGATTTGCCATTAGATGTAATGGTAAAGAGGACCGATGCTACGTGGAAAACATCTATATACCGAAAACTCACTCACACGGGACAGTATCTGAACCAGAAATCTAACCACCATCGATCGACTAAGAGAGGAATCATCAAGACTCCACTAGACCGTGCTTTCGGATTCTGTAATACGGAGGAAGGTCTCGTGAAGGAACTAGGCATCATCAAAAAATATCTTCAATGGAGTAGTTACCCCAAAGTAATGGTGGACCAGACTTTGGCTAGAAGATAGCAAGAGCTTGGCAAGGAAGAGAAGCCGTCACAACCAGTGCTTGCACTTCCCTACATCAGAGAATCGTCAGAAAGGATAAGAATAATTGGGTTCAAGTACGTGATGGTCCAAGTGATGGTAGAACATACTTTGACTAGAAGACAGCGAAAGCCTCGCAAGGAAGAGAAGCCGTCACACCAGTGCTTGTACTTTCCTATATCACAGGATTGTCGCAGAGTATAAGAAGAATTCGGCCCAAGTACAACATCAGAACCTGCTCCAGATCCGGAAACACCATCCGTGGCAGCCTCATGGAAACCAAACCAACAATCGCGGACTGCGATTCCAAGAATTGCATTTACCGGATACCCCGTGAGTGCAAAAAATCATATATCGATGAAAGTGAGAGGACATTATAAGTCCGCACTGCCGACCACAACAGAAGCATTATCGGGAAAAGCAGAGCATATTTGGACTCATTAACATAACATCAATTGATTCCAAGTTGAGATCATCCACAGGAAAGAACACTGGATCAACGGGGAGTTCAAAGAAGGTGCATATATGTTGTCCAAAGATGCATTTAGCCAAGCTAGCGTAGAGTTACGCATCATAAGAAAACCAATAATCAAGGGGAAAACGGTCAACTCCTCTTGTTAAACGGCCATCTTCCGCTAAACCAGTGAAGCCAGTGAGAGGAAAGAGGGGCTAGGTGAAAGCACTTATATGACCTATAAATAACCATCTTTCGGAGGAATAGTCCAGCCATCACCCGAAGACGATTGTGGATAATAACAAACGAAACGTTGTGAAATAACTTCAAATCTCTCAATTTTTATTTCATTTCAATTGTTCAATTTCAAATTTTTTGATAATTTTTCATTTTATTGTTATTTCATTTTAGAGTTTTTTGCTCAATATAATTGTTATTTTTCAGCTATTTATTTAGACTTCATTTCTATTTATAACTTAATATTATTTAAATCTAAAGAAATGAATTTCAAATGTTCAAGGCAGTCTCAGATATACTTACACGGTAGGTTGAACGGACTGACGCCTATCAGAAAACAACTACTTCCCTGGCTAATACCATGACGCCGATAGACGTCAGTACAGGAATCTTCACAGAAAATTGCCTGCATATGCAATAGGCAATACAACTGAAAGAGTCGACCTTCAATTTTGGAACGGGCACACGTGCAGCCCGGTTTCGGGCTCCAAAGCCACTCGCCAGAGCAAGATAGTGGCCATCATAGACCTGAATTCAATGATATTCCATAATTTAAAATCGAAATTCTTTCAGAGTATTTGATTCCTCGTCCTAAGTTGGAGCGAACATCACAAAATGTTACTCCATCTAATGGACGAGGTACTAACCAACTGAATATCCGTAATTTGCCCGATTCCTTTGGATAAGGAAGAACTAATAAGAAAGTTAATTTTATTTTTTTTTTCAGCGGTTTCAAATCATATTAGATGATGGAAGTTCGAACTAATCACTCATTGACTCACTATCAAACTACTGTTCAGAAGTTTAGGACCTCAGATTCTTGTAATTTTTAATGCCTCCACATTTATGGATTTCTAGTACTCTCTAATATAAAATATTTTTTTGATGGTCCACTTGACATACCTTTGTGCTTTACTGGGAATTTTTAACTTTTTGTCTTTTTCTTTGAATTCATATTCCTTCTCTTCCAAAGCGAATGCTGCAAATTTTAGCCCATCAACTAAGTACCTCAATCGTCCTCCTGCAAGGATAATATAAAATTAGAAATGAACTCAGAATAATGAGATTTCTGTACCTTCCATTTTTTTCCACAACATATGGGTCAAATAGAACATTATAGCTTGGAAAAATAAAACGAAGGGGACCCATTGGTAGTAGGCGTGCCTTTTTATAGGTTCTGATGAGTCTATTCCATAAGGTCCCACTCCAGGATGAGCCAGATTACCGGAATCCAGTAATTTGGCATCCAGGTCCTTTATCTGAAAATTTGAAGTGCATGTGTTGAACAGTTAACCACTTGTAGTGAAATTTATGCAAGTGAAACAATTCTTAAGATAAGCCGGTGCAAATTAATAAAGGAACAATAATACCTAACAACATATTTTCAAATAGGCTAGGAATCAATATTCGAGGAAATAATCTGAAATGAAATGTCACGTCAGAATAGACTTCAGACCATGCTTCTTCTACTTTCAATAGGGTTGGATAAAAAAAGCAGTCATTATACAGTCTGCACTTGCCAACTAAAAAGGTATTATCCTTTCCAGTATGTGGTTGCAATTTCTTTACGTATCATGCAGAGTTGAGTTCTTCATGCTAAATAAAGGGTGAACTGAAAATAAAAAAACAAGAAGTTTTGATTCTCACATTTTCGTATTCATTAAGTTCACTAATTAAGTTCACTAATTTCTCATATTTACACTTTGTAGGATTTTGCAGTCTTGTTCGAACATTATTATAATGACAATTAGGAACTGTCCAGTATTCAGTAGAACGTTTGACAATTTTTCTAAATCAAAAACTTACAGAATTGGGAAAGTTTAGAAATTGGGAAAATTCAAATTGCAAAAATTAAGATAAATATCCATGATTAAGAAACTAGTCAAGGGTGTTTTAATATTTCCATACTGACCAATACTGTTTATGTGTTTATATGAAAATATATGAATATATAAAACTCACAAAGTGTTTTAAATACAATTCACAATACTCAAATGTGAAATTCAAAAGTCCCATGCAAGATACAAGTTGCAAACCTCGTATCGGAGTTTTTCCAGAGCTTTGTTGGATGTATTGACATATGGCTGCAAACATATAAAAAATCAAGAGTTCTTCCCAAATGAAGATAATATTTTTCAGGAAAGAGCGGTTTTGGCTTTCTGCTCATCCATCTTTGGACAAAAAGTCTTCCAAAGAAAGGGTGAAAGCAATTACTCTCAAAATTAATTGTTTACAGAGAAGTGACAGTTCACACGTCAAGAAGAATACTTCGATGATGCCACTGGAGATGACTGCCGCAGTTGTGGTCGGCCCGTTTAGAGATTATAACCAAAAAAAGACAACGGCAAAACCCGGAAGCCAATCAAAACATTAACGACAGTCGTGAAAGCACTGAATAGAAGATTTTTTTGTAAATTTCAATGTTTAACTAAAAGAAGTTGTTTTTGAAGTATTTTTAATATGAAAGTAGTTGTTTCGAGATGATTTTTCCTTCCAGTTTTTGTGTGAAAGTTACTTATTTGCATGATCAACATATCTTTGTAAATAATTCATTTTGAAATGAATTGCTTGGAAGAATCTCACTTTGTTATTTAAAGAAGTAGAAAGCCAAAAGTTTTCTTCCATAAAAAATTAATCTCTCCCAAAAATAAACCCCTTTTAATTAAAAAGAGATAATATATTTCAGACGCATAGAACAATTCTTCTATTCGATATTTTTTCTACATTTTTTCAAATACTGCTTAGTTCTTAAACCAAAAAATTTCTGAAAAAACCACATGTAAATTTGTGGAAAAAAATTGTAGACAGATAATTTTTTTCAAGGAAATCATTTTTATATTTCTTCCTTTCCAAGATTTCATTGTTCTATACTTGTACTATTGAAGCACTGGTTATATTAGTATATACATAGTATATACATAGTACATACATAGTATATACATGTCACATACATAGTACATACATAGTATATACATGTCACATACATAGTACCTGCATAGTGTGTATATAGTCCATACATAGTGCATACATGTTACATACATATTACATACATAGTACAAGCTACAAGAGTAGCTAAGCTATTTTTCACAGCATAATGGCATATGGACTAATAGTTTGGGATTCATCATGTCATCTAGATATGATATTAAAACCACAAAAAAAAGTAGTAAGAATTATGGCACAGGCAAAATACGACGATCATTGTAAACCTCTTTTCAAAAATCTCCGTAAACTCTGCGATCTTGCTTCATATATTTAATAGGTGAAAATAAATTGACTAAGCAGGAGCACATACATTATCATGATATCAGGGCCAAAACAAATGTAAGGCTACCCAAATATAGATTAGGTAAATCGCAAAACTCTTATTTACAAATATCTTTGAAATTTTGAGTGTTACCATGTGCCTTTAAGACTTTGGACATTAGTATGAACACTTTAAAAGTGAAAGTTGAGAATATTCTTTTACAGGTTGCCTTTTACACATTCGAAGAATATTTTAATTATTTCGCCTCATCAATATATTTGTTGCGTGAGTAATAATAGATATATTTTTATACAACAATATTTATGTATTTATTTGACTGTATTGTGTTACATTTATTTTAATTTATATACTATTTATCCCATTGACGTAGGAATGCGAATACTACTTATGTATGCATTGCACGAATAAATTTTATTCTATTCTATTCTACATAGTGCAGTACATACATAGTATAAATATAGCACATACATATACGGTATATACATGAGCAGACTTTGATCAGCGATGTTTTTTTGACATTCTATTAACTCACAAATCAGTTGACCACGATATAACGAATTCGAGTCAATGTGGATGAATAAAGAAGTATTCCAAGAGACAATTAGATCTTTCTCCGTATTGTTGTTGGGCACCATGTTGGTCAACGTACTAGTGCCAGAAAAGTGAAAACATGAGCTTTCAGAATTAGTTACAGAATAGAAGTGTTCATGGAACTTGGATAATAATAGTTTCTCGGATTTCTTGCAAATGAAGTTCTAATACCTCTTCAATTAAAGGGTGTTTTAGTTTTCTTGTAACTTTCCGATAGATCGATTTCCGAGCAATTGCTGAAAAAGTTTGATTTATAAATTATGTAAGAATTTTATGGATTCCAGAATATGGAACTGAATTTTTGAAAAGTTTATTTTCTGAATGGGCTATTTCGAATCTGATCAAATATTTATTGGTGGCTTTCCCCAAACTGACTTGAATAACTATGGAGCATTTGGACAAATCTAAATCGTCAGATACTTTCGCTGAAGTATTCCTAAATATGACTCATAAAAGTAGATATACTCACCACGGTGAAAGTTGTTGTGAAGAAACAAAAAGTGTTCATCACATGTTCAGGAACACCTCCATCTGCAATGCATCTGATATGTTCCCCGATGTACTGTCTTGAAGTCACCAAAATTGTCGCGATCAGAAAAAATAAAACCGAGGCTTTATAATGTAATTTGAACACCCAGTTGTCTATGATATATTGTTGTGGTGCTAGTTTGAAGTTCGATTTGATGACACCGAAGGTACTCACCAAGCTCATGATTCTTGGATACTATGGACTGAAACAGAATGATCAAATTGGTGTTGTATTCGAGAAACACACTTTGATGTGTGATTTCCACTTGAAAGTTTACAAAACCCCGGCACGTGTCACATGTTTCGCTATACTAGGGCATCTTCGGGTGTTACAATACTGTTTGTACAGGTTCTGTATCAGGAGCTTATCTAGGAATTTATCAAGAGGAAAGCACACTTGAGATACATTTTCCACTATAAACAAATATTGAGATGTTCAATATTACTGGAGTTTTTTCCCAACACCAAATCGTTATT
Organism: Leptinotarsa haldemani; assembly: GCA_015342125.1. Taxonomy (NCBI): domain Eukaryota; kingdom Metazoa; phylum Arthropoda; class Insecta; order Coleoptera; family Chrysomelidae; genus Leptinotarsa; species Leptinotarsa haldemani. Next base: position 237 of record WOGM01001062.1, on the reverse strand, counting down.
TTTAACACCTCGACACGTGTTTCGATCACCAAGTGATCATCTTCTAGGAGGAAGATTTAATCTTCCTCCTTCTAGGAGGAAGATGCCTCCTAGATTTAAGATTTAATCTTAATCTTAATCTTAATCTTTAATCTTAATCTCAAGATTTAATCTTCCTCCTTCTAGGAGGAAGATTCCTCCTAGAAGATGATCACTTGGTGATCAAAACACGTGTCGAGGTATTTCACTAGTTCGGAC
>WOGM01001061.1:0-10647 GCA_015342125.1 Leptinotarsa haldemani | reverse complement strand
TAAATGTAACTCAGCATACTGGGTGATTTAGAAAACCAATCGATTTTCCAACTAGTAAAAGTTCGTTATCTTGGTTAATTATGCAAGCAATAATGTGTCCTGAAAATGGGGATATGGTTGCTACAGATCTGTTTCAGATGGAGAACCCTTTCAAAATAATAATTTTATGATATCAATTTCAGATTGGAAAAAGAGTTTCAAAAATTGATTTTTTCCCAGTTTCTTTCAAAACTTGTAAGGTAAAGCAACCATATCCTAGTTTAGAATACAAACATAAATCCAACAAATTCAAAACATTCATTCCTCGGTACTGGACTTGAGTATCTCACACTTTCTCTCAACTCACCTGCTGTTGGAAACACAATGTAAGTCTCCTTTTTTCTTGCTCCAATGCCTCACAAATTTGGGCGTTGGTCAAAATCTCTCCACCACCTCTTTTCGCCGCCTCAGCTGCAGACTGGATTTTTTCTTGGATTATCGTCTCCATTTTAGCCAACTCTTTCTGATAGAACAAGACGTTGGCGTAGGTATGCAGTACGAAGAGATCCAGATCTTCTTCCGTAACCCCTAGAAACAGAAATCAATTTATACACTGAATTCCTGAAAAATGATTATTATTATGTGACTCGCCTAATTTCTTCTTGGAAAGGTCGATGGTGGGGAAGAGGCTCTCCAGTTCTTCAGAAAAGTGCTGTCTGGCCTTTTCCACTTTGTCCCAGTATTTTTCCGTTACGCTTCCCTGCCTCTGTTCAAATTCCAGTTCTTTTTTGGCTTGGTTGATGTCATCTTGAACTTTGGCAATGTTGTTTCTGATTAGGTCTTTCGTGGTGGCGGGAGCATCGAATTTCGGACTGAAATCAACACAAAAAAACTTCAAATTGAATGTAAATAATTCTGGGGTTCCACAAGAACCCTCTCTTCGCCTCCACCTTATCTAGTCGAACTAATTGCGTGTCAAATTATTTTTAATGTTGGATCATAACCAATATTCAATGTGGATGATCTCTTGTTTACACTACTAGTGTAAACCACAAATCCAAACTTAAAATGTTTTATTTTGCACATATGTTCACTTTTCACTAGTTTCTTGCACAATATACTACTTTATTAACTCTACAAGAACAACAACATCGAATTGCAAGAGGTATTGCTGAAATTTGTCACCATTCATTCAAAGTAGAACTCCTGTGAATGATATCTGATTTTATTCCAAAATACCCATTTCAATTTAAGTTATTTGTTTGGCAAAACTATTACTACTCCTTGTGGTTAATTTATTTTAATCAAAGACAGTAAGACATTTTCTCTGCTAATTAGGAGCTGTCGGACTTGCCCATACCTTCCAAGTCTCCGGAAAACACTGCAGTTTCTTAAGCTTGTTGACTTTTTTCCTCATTGTTTTCATGAAATTTATATAAGCAGCACAAAACCTTTGCAACTGAATTTAATCAAGAAGTGAAAATCGTTTCAAAATGAATGAGATTCGTTTTTAATTGAAGTTTGACATCAAGTTTCAATTAATACGTATCAACGTTTATTGTTTCTAAGAAACATACAATGTTTGTAGAAGGACAAATAAATTGTGCCATTTTATTAATATATACGAGGAATAGAACAAGATCAAGATTTGAAAGAACTAAATATTAAACACAGTGATTTCTATGCATTTTATTTTCATATGTTAAAATCTATAAATGAAATACCTTACCTAGAAACCAGATCTTTCAGTTTATTGATGTCTCTTGTCGCTTCGTCAGCTTTCTGTTGGGCCCGTTTCAGACACTCCACCTTCGATCGTGTTTTACTTTTAACACTCTCCCAAGTGTTGGGATTGATTTCATTCACTGCTTCATCGATGATATACTCAATATCCTGATTGTACATTTTAAGAATGTGGATGGCTTTATTATAAGCATTAACGGCTTCTTCAGCAGACTTACAGATTTTCTCTTCCAACTCTGCCAGGTTCTCGGCTTCTTCAACCGACATTTCGCTAGGCTTGGGCTTGACTTCACCAGCTTGCAGAACAGAGAGAACGAGTCAGTGGATGAATCACACTTTAATAATTGAGAATGAAGCTATTAAAATTTCCAAGGTAATGGAATATTTAATACATCATGATGGTACATGAATTCTGAAGGTCATTTGCAAAAAAACACATGAAAAATACAATATTTATATGCAAAAGGCTCAAAAACATCTTCATGTGTTGATAAATACTGGGCGACATTGACAATAAGAAAAACTTTCCATATTTTAATCGAGATTCATTTTTATAATTTGTAGTTTTTAACTACTTTTAAAAACGTTTTTGATTGAAGTTTTTATTAATTATTTATTGTCTATTCTGAACAAAATCATCTAAAACAAACACATCTCCTAGCAACACAACATACTTCATTTTAAGGAAATTATAGGGCACTACAAACCAAAAAAAACTTTTGATGATTTGACATATCACACTTAATCAATCGGAATTTCCTAAACTTCGAAATGCTATTTAAATAAACTTTAAAATGGCTAACGTCTTTCTAGTTCACCGGTCCTCCTTATCTTGGACATAGTGTGTTTATGTTTGAATCGTAGATGTTGATGAAATGAGTGATCATCATCAAGGCCTTACTAACTGTCTGAATAATTACCTAAATCATTGCACCTAGTGAGAGAGACGTGTTTGCAATACATTCTTGTTGGTAATTGAAACGGAAAATTAATTATTTACCTTGATTAATTTCCTGGGATTTCAGCAGGTTTAATTTTTGTCTTTTATTTTCGATATGTAGTACGCCATAGTATATGTATGTTGAAGTCGTGGTTTTTTCCAACAGACGGCATGTATAGGTTAAATTGATTTTCTTTAATTCACAACTTCTTTTGTGTTCAGACATTCTGGTTTTCAGATTTTTAGATGTTCTTCCAATATAAACTTTCGTCTATGAGTCGCATTTCAACTTGTATGACACCCGATTCGTTGTCCTTGTCGAAGTTAGATTTGTTCTTTACCTAATAAGGTGTTATCAGTCTTATATGCTACGCTGATGTTCCCATTATGTTTTCTGATGTCTTTCCTGTATATGTCAACCATTAAACAAGTATACCCTCACCCTCACATTAAAGATAATACAAACACTTCAAAAACACTGAAAGCCTATGTTCTGATATTGCACATACAATATTCAAATAAATATGTAGTTACTGTAAATATAGCATCGAAGTGGAGCAGTTTATGTTGGGTGAATTTTTATTTCTTTTTGAAAAATGTCATCGAAAATATTGTCTGAACATTATTTGGAGAGGTACACAAGTCATCCTTGGCGTTTATGAGTTTTCACTTCCCGGAAATAAAAATAAATAATTCAAGCAAATGTGAACTATATATTACTAAATTTGCTCAGAAATGTTACTGCATTTAAATGAAATGTATCCAACTTGCCAATGTTTCTAAGAAATTGGATAAACCTGCTCCAACATTTGATTAATTTTAAAACTTTTTTTTTATTTCGGCGGAGTAAAAATCCAAAATTGCCAAGAATGTCACCATTAACTTAAATTCATCAGTTTTCGAGGTTAGGACTATAAAAATGTTTCAGATGATATTATTCATAGTTGATTCAAATAACCTACTGATGTACCTAACATTACTAATTGAAAAGTTATAAAGATTATACTTTTCGGGACATTGATTATAATTTCAAAAAACTTGAAGTCGTTTTGATTCAAGGATATTATTATTTTGAATGGATTTTCCTTCGGCTTGAACATTTTTTAACAAATATTTTCACGTAAACTATTTTGATACCTATTCTTTATAGAATTAAAAGCTCTAGCGTATAAAGAATTCAACAAAAATATTTTTTATACACAAGAACTGTGCCATTTCTCTCGACTCACTTTACTATGACTTTCTGTTGTTACAAATATGTCAAAACAATGAACAATCAATTTAGAAAGGCTCTATTTAGATTCACCTTTTCAATATAGATAGACTGGATTATGTATTCATGTATAAATAGTATTTCACGGAAATAAATGTTCTGTTCTTTTCTGAGTAAACTGATTTATTCAAAAAATTTTCAATTCATCAAGTTTTCGTCATATCTCTATATTGTATTATTCTGAAAAATAGAAATAAATAATAAATAAAATAAATAAAAGTATTTCCTTTCTGAGAGAATTTTTTTCACTATTTCTGATCGAAATGTAAAATATAATGAAATATTTCAATGAATAATTAGCGAATATCACCTTTGTCGTAACACCTCACAATAGACATGTTTAGTTGCGGATTACTACAATTGCACTGAACGTGGACGACGTAACTTTTTTACAATTATCGCTGAAGTGGGATGTAACAATAGAGCAAGCAAAGTATGTGAAAAAAAATTGGGTCAGATAATGATACTTTTCTTGAGCAGTCATTTTCACAAAGATCGCTTACCCATTCTCAAACATCTCGTATTCGATCTGACGAACGGAGAGTGGATGTACTGACACTCAATTGTGTTTTTTACGACTAATTTTCCAGCTCAAATATATTGAGTGATTGTACAAACAGTGTGTTTGCTTCGTGATCATTTAACTCGCTCTCTACCTAAGCCAGGATTCCGCAACACCGTTAAAAGATAGAATTTCGACAATAGTGACTTCAGTGCTTATTCTTTACGAGATATTAAATTTATATTTCACTTATTATCGTCATGCGGAGTCATAAAATATTCATTCTGGTTACTGTTGTTGTACATCGTGTTTAATTGAAGAATACGTCACACGAATCTCTGTAAAATGAAAATTAATAGTAAAAAGATACATTTTCAACTACAGGCTTTCATTTGCCAGCTCTAGCAATAAGAAAAATAACTTTAAATCAATCAAATCCATCACATAAAGTGAAACTCGAGGATGAAGAGCACTATTTTCTGAGATATACTGAGAACATATATAGGCCAGACCACGAGACGTGTAAACAGTAGAGTATAGAAACATCGACTTGCAGTCCGAAAGCCAGACCCATCCTCAGCCTTGTCCAAACATCATCAAGACACAAGACACACAACATTTACGAAGGCCAATGAGCAAGAAATAGATGTCTGCAAGTTGCCCAACTCTATAATTAGATGATAAAAACTGCGAATGTTCCGAAATGTACTAACAAATATATTCAATTTTGAGCAGCATGTCTCCGCAAATAAATTGGTGTAAGCAAGAGATTTCTGGTACTTTTTCTGACGATTTGGTTTCGATCGAAACGTTTTCAAAGCAGAAAAAAATTCTCGCTTTTACATGTATAAATAAGGATTACTAAGTCAACAACTATTCTTATCGCAGTTATTCAGGAGAATAGAATACCACATCGAAATAAACGTAATTATCCAGATACCCACAATGGGATGCATTAAATTATAGGTATGCAGTTCAGAACCGAGGAATTATTTTTCCTCGCCACTCGCAGAATATCGCCAAACTATAAGTACATTGCGTAGCCGTGAAACATTAATTATCTGGTTAACTTTCAATTTTCATCTATTGATAAGAAAAGGCGCGATAAAAAACGAGTGTGAGGTATTTCAAAGCGAATAATTGTTTTCATTCTTTCGATAGTGTGAATGTATGAAATCCACGTTTCCATACTGGGTAAGTGAAACTTCAATTCGAAAGAGATAACTTTTTTCGGAAAGATTCAAGGACGTACTGTGCAAGGTGACAATTTTTCACGTCACTGACTATTTTGTCTACCAGTGACCCGCCCCGGTTCCGCACGGGTACAATGCTGATACTAAATATAAATTCACCCACCGGAAAATTAAGGACAAGGAGAAACAGTGTTGAAAAAATAATTTTATTTTATGGACATGCCTTTTTCCCGCCTGGCGTTCCAGTTGAAATATTCAAAAATCCTTTCTTATTGCAAATCCACAATATGAAGCGGACCTACATACAAAATTTCTGACTCCGAAAATATACCGGTATGGAGAAACAGTGACGAAAAGTCCGATAAATTCAATTGAAATTTTTTTTCAAATTCATACATGAAATTTCAAATGAAGTTTTGACTAGCGAAAATTCTCATTAAGTTTACGATCAGTTATATAAAACGCAAATTGATAGACATTATTCCCGAAACAGGACCAACTCAGCATCATCAGGAAATGACTAGAACTATTGATAGTTCTGATCATCTCCTGATTAATTGGTTAGCAAAACGCGCCTCGGAAGGCAGTATTTTGTTTCGATCTGGGAAAAGTGTTTTCAATTAATAAAGCTTACAGTAAAATTATTTCCACATCTAACATTATTAATAACTAACTCATAAACAGACACTCACGTGAAGCTTCAAAGTATACTTTTCAATGTGGTAATTTGAGCCACCGCATCCTTTGGATTTTGGCGGTTTTTTGGCAAATATATTGACACCTCATCATATTATGACGAACTAATGAATTGATTATAAAAATGTCGTTTGTAAACACGCTTGGACTTACCTATCGAATGATCAAGGGTAGGATTATAGATATCGGTACCGATTTAATCAAAAGATTACATTCATCAGTAATATTTTTATTGTCTGGTGTTTATGAAACATAATCTATTAACGATATTGTGACACTGAGATTTTTATTAGTTCTTGGTGAGCATTATTTGTATTGCAAACCTGCGAATGAGACAAACATTGAAAAGTCTGTCATCAAAACAAATCAGAAATATATTTTAATTGTTGATAGGCATTCTTTCCATGTCTCGTATCATTCCTTTTGAAGTGAAATTTTCATTGAATTTCTACTCAGGGCACAGCAATTTTTAGTTGATTTATATTAAACGTTTTTTATTAATTGTTTTATCGAATAGGTCAATTCGTATTGGAAAGTTCTGATAGCTTAATCATTTTGCGAAATGGTTCACTTTAAAAAAAAATAATAATGAATAGACTGCCACGTTACTTCATGAAAATTTGAAACACTATCCATGATAATGATTTCACAATTTTCACAAACATTTTTCCTCATTTTTACCAAGGAAGCTACGGTGTTAACGAAACATGTTAAGTAATTGGAATGTTGTGAAAATTGTGGCATCATCATGGATTTTGAATAATGAAAATTGAATGTCTGAGTGGAAATACTTCTTTTGGATATAATTTTTAAGTATGTGTTAGAGACTAAACCATACTATATTTCAGTTCAGAATCTACATATGATTCCATTATCACTAGCAATCTCTGTTTTTTAAGTATGGATAAATTACCGTGAAACCAAGTAATAAATATACATTTTGAATTTCAAAGTGGTTCTGCTATCTTCTTAGAAGTTGACCGATAAAGAAAATTTTAAAATGAATATTCCGTATCGATAGTTTACAGTTTCTTTGAAAGTCAAATTAACTATGAGACTCCTAATAGTACAGTTTTTAATGAACCCATCTCAATTTTGGAATGTTTTTGCAAACGAAAAAACTCAAGGTGTCTTCATTATTGGACCAACTTTTATATAATGCAAATAATGTGAAAAGAGTTGGAACTTTTGATGAATGTAGGTAAAATTTTAACAGAAAAATATTTCTACTGTAATAACTGTTGAATGATGAACGATATTAGTTCGTTGGTAGCAAGGGGCATCCACTATATTTTATTTATATGCATTGTTGACACCAATTGAAAGTGTTTTTATCACCTGAAAATGTATGTATCAAGAGCCGCCTTTGAAAGTCAAAGAAACCGATTATCTAAGAACATTCAATGATGATCGCAAAACAAGGATTCACTTATTAGCAATCTGTGTTCAAAGACGACTTGTTATTTTATCACAGAATCAATACATTTTATTTGTAACGTAAATATTACCTCAATAAAACTAGTACCAAGGTCTATTTCGATATAAGTCATGATTATTCTGTAATATTTTTCCAAAGGTTTCTTCCGTTCACGGAAAAAAATTATTCAGAGTTTATTTCTTACGATTTTTCTCGTTTATGATTGTTAAAAAGTGATTCGTCGATCTACCCAATGGGTTTTTGTTTTTTTTCATTCGGATCATTCTCCATATTTCAAGAGGAAACTAGTCTCCCTTTATTATATTTTCAAATCATCTTCTGGCGTAATCACCTTCAACATTTTTCTCCTATTCAAGTAACACATTTTTGTGAGATTTTTGCATGCGTGTTCCTGAACACGCCTGATGAAGTTATTGTATAGTGAAATAGGTGATGCGATTTTGTAAACTGTTTAGTAAAAATCTTACAATGGAGTGTTAGTTGAATGAGTTATGGATTTTCATCAAGTATTGGTCTATTTCATCTCATAGAATTTATTCTTGTGAAAATTAATTTTCCGTAAACTCATTCAACACCAGATTTTTCACTGGTTACCAACATTTTCCATGATTATATTGTTTGTGGTGGAATATCAAAGAGGAATAACCACTAGAAATATATTTTTCTAGAAATCCTACATTGTGTTAACCATGTTCTGTCTTTCATAACAGACATTTGAGTAAAGAAAGAATAATTTATGGAGTGTTCTGTATGAAACCGGATTCAAGGTTGGCATTGAACAACGATAGGAGAATGTTGATATTCAAGTACAGGTAGATGTATTCAAAATTTAATATGTTGCTGTTTTTTTATGAAACGTTGTTTTATAGTTTATGGGATCATGGGGTCATAGTAAATGGACCGAATTCAAATTAGCATAACGAAATAAAAAAGATGGAATCAAAAGTGTTGTTGAGAGCGATTTACATAGAAAGTTGGAATAATTCTAATTTCTGAATTCGTCATCCACGTCAACTAACGTTCAGGAATTACGATCGAAAAACTATTTTACTCCCAAGTTTAATGTCTGTGAAGTCAATTATGGATATATTTTAAATTTGCAATAACTCGTTTCTGATATGACATATCAATTCAACAATTCGAAGTGATAAGAGAGAGTTGCAACAACATACAATAACCATGAATAGGCATATATGCACCCCAACGGATTAAATGGAAAAAAATGAAAAGTGGCTAAAGCATATTTTTTATTCACCGAGCAAAATGCAAAACAAAAACGGCAACCCAAATATAAAAGTTGGACATGGCTGCAAACGCAGTACACAATAAGTTGAAAAATGGACAAACAAATGATATAAGAAAATAAAATAAGTAAAAAATTGTATGTTAAACGGTTTTATTGAAAAATGCACTAAAACTAAAAAATTATTCGGAAGGTTCTAGCTAGCAGTCATGTCATCACACCACTATCATCAGCAATCTACGGCATTGCTCAGATAAAAAAATAATAAAATCGTTGGTCGTAGCGCAACCTGAATAAATATGATCATTAGGAATTAATTATAAATCTATTTTAATTGACCCTGTATACTTGAAAAAATTCCTAAGACTTTGACACTATTTTGACCTGAAAATTTAAGAAAAATAACTCACCCGTATATTCAACAACTACATTCGTTGAAGTAAAAACTACTATTTGCCGCAATTTATAATTTCTTCAAGACTCGAACGCGCACATACTGTGGGGTCCCCCCATACCCATGGATTCGATTATCGGTGCTAACATTCGTAATGTCGACAAAATTGCTTGGTGCAAAATGTTTAAACTAGAGTGAGTCTACATTGTACTGAAGTCTACTCCAATTCGAACGTTAGAGGTCACAAAATAATCGACTAACAACCTGTCGTAAAGTGGTTATTTATTATAAACATCGTCCACGGTAATTAGCAACAATGTAGTGATATGACTGGTTATATCCTGGTCTTAGTGAATTATGTCACAAAATGATTTTCCGAAAACTGTATGTGAAGACAAAAAGTGTGAAATTTGTTGTAAAAAAATATTCTAAAACAGTTTTCTGATGGAATCGAAAAAGAGTGATTGATTGATTGAATACGTAAGTACGTTCATTTATCGAAGAAGCGTCTCTAAATCATAAAAATCACTTCAAGCTCCCGAGTTTCGGCTTTCTAGATAAGGGTGCAATTTTATTTTCACCAATTTGGTGTGCTAAATCAGTTTAGCATTAAATTATCCCAACTTTGTCGTTTCAAATGGAACAGCCTGTATATTTATAAATTTTTTGATTCAGTTTCCAATCAATCTAAATTTTTATACCATTTGAACCACCAAAATTTTATATTGATACCAGGAGAGACAAAAAATCGGTTTACATTATATACGAGACTGATGAAACCTGGACATTTTCGAATAGTACTCGTAGCCTAAAAGAAACATGGAAAGATGATTAACACAAAATCGAAGAGTCTTTTTAATATGATGTGGGAAACGTATTTTCAATAAGTTAATTTCACGCCAGAGTTTCTTAATGCCACTTTTCGAAACATAAAATGATGTAATTAGTACTGACGAAGGTAAAAATATTATACTAGAACACGATGGTAGAATTCAGGGTTTTGTACAAAGCGTAGAGCAAATAATTGTATTACCTTTGTATATACAAAGGTATTACGAATGTGATTATAAGAAAAATGAAACCTTTACTGAATACGTCTTATTTTCTTTCCATTCAATCAAGATACAATATTATTATACAATTTATAAATATAGTTTGAAAAAACTAAAAAACACGCTTTTGAAGAATATCGAACAAAAAGTTAAAAATATTTTTTTTAAATAAGCTTAAAACAATAACGAATATA
>WOGM01001060.1:0-10653 GCA_015342125.1 Leptinotarsa haldemani | reverse complement strand
AGTAGGATTCTACTAAGTCAATTACACATTTCAAAGTACTGGGTTGTAGTTGTTTTTCTTCATAATACCTACATGTTTGAGTGAAATACAACAAATTAGTTATCTTTGGAAAGATAATTTTGTGCCCTTTCAAATAATATATCACTCGCCCCTACATTCCATTTGAAATTTTAGGGTTGTTACTCACCCTCGCTAGGGGGTTGAAGGTACAAGTAGAAAAAAAGATCTAAAATGTGTCCCCCTCAAAAGCAAAATTGACCTGTCCGAGCATTTTTGAGTTAAGTTACAAAAAAGGAGAAAAGCAAGGTGCATACTTTTCGTTGGACCACTCTGTATGTGAGTGAGCAGTATAAAAGCATAATTCAAAAACTCATTGAATAAGACGTTCTCAGATAATCTCTCATAAGCTCAAAGATGCCTATTGGTTAAATGTAAGTGAGAAAAAACTCCCGCATGCCGTCAACCTATTTCATAAAAATTTCTTACCAGAAAACCTGCCTATTAGGTCAAGGGGAACACTTACCTCACCTTCTTCAAAAACTGAATTGAGCCAAACAGTGAGCCAAGAATAAATCCTTCTGTATCTGTCTGACTAGGGTTTTTGCCTCAGTGCGGCAAGCTGGTATGATTTTGAGATTAGAGAGTAGTGAGTGCATCATTCCATGAAGGAGTTCGAAAAGAAAATCTCGATATTTTATCAGTTTTCCCCATATTGTCTGACGATAATTGTCTTGGTAGAAGCTGAACACTCCACGACAAATATAAGAGAAGACGTTTATTATTATTATTTATATTATTATTATTAGTATTACTATGAGCTTGCAGTATACGCTTCAACGGCTCTGCATAATCTGTTGATAAATTGATTGTTTCTGACAAGTTCACGAAGCGGAAGGGAAATAGGAATTTACCTAGGGAATCGTGAAGATTATTGCAACTTACGTTCAGTGGTTTATACTTTTTTTTGTCTAAAATTGCTTTGCTTGCCAATTGCTGAGCACAAGAAACATACACAGCGATGAGAGACCAGCAAATCAGGAATAGCAGAGCATATTTGGATTCATCAACATAACATCAAGTGGGCTCAAGCTGAAATCATCCACAAGGAGGAACACTGGTTTAGGGGAAAATTCAAAGAAGCCGCATATATGTTGTACTACAACGCATTTAGGTAAGCTAGCGTAGAGATACGCAATATATGGAAACCTCTAATCAAGCGGAACACGACCAACTCCCGCCAAACGGTCAGCTCTTGCTAAAAATGATAAAGCGCCGAGGGGAAAGAGGGGATAGGTGAAAGCACTCTAATGACATGGAAGTCCGAACTAATGAAATGCACTGGGATCATTGGCAACCACCTTCAAACAAATATCAGATACATTCAAAAAATAAATAAAAAACATTGCAATAACCAAATTTCCGAGACAACACCAACACAAAACGACATGAAACAAACAAATTCGTTTGTATGTATCTAATATGTCTGTTGGTTTTTAAAATAGTAATATTATCAAGAGAAGAGGCTAATGACCAATATAGTCGATGCCGATGACACCTAACAAAAAAAATTATCAAGTGAAAAAACTAATTTTAGAGCCCTGAAGAAGAATTTAATTAAATTCGAAACGTCGGCAAGAAAACGATTGTTTTTTAAGAAACGGTTTTTCACATTTATTATTTGAATAACACTATCCATTTCATACATTTTGCAGAATTAGTTATTGTTCGAAAACAAAAAGCAGTCAACCATTATTTGATTTAATCATCTGCTAACACTGGCATTACTTCAATTTCTCCCTAAATTTCATCATATGGCCGCCTTCTAATTTCTAAAACCCTCTATTTCAAAGGTCTTTACACACCTCGATTATCCCGCAATAGACCGTGGAACTGAACTTTCCAGCGCGTGCAACATTTCTATTGAAAATTCGCTGTCGCATGCTAATGGGATAAATTTGTCATTGTCGTGGACACTTCAACAAAAAAAACCTCAACTCCAAAACGTTTCAACGACAACATTATTTGAAGTTTACCACGGTTAGATGAACTTCCTTTGAGAAACCCATAAATGATCACATTGGCTATTATGAAAATATGAAAGATCACAGCTTATTATGAATAAATGCTCATGAAAGCTGTGAATTGAACAATATTTAAAGTATAAAATAGAATCATATTGGGATCCCTTGAAATATATCTATTATCATGAGGAAATCTTCATAAACGAATCATGAGTACCAACATGAAAATTAATTCATAATTTCTCCATTACCGCACTTCTCTTTAGTGCTTTGTTCATGAATCATTTTTTTCACTCATATCGAATTTGACTATCGAAACTCTCACAACAGAAATCACGTTCCAGAAGACGAAGTTACTGGTCACTTATAAAGTTCCACAACAGGGGGGACAAGATGCCTTTTGAAACAACCGACTAGTATGTAATGTATCTAATAATAATTGTGGAAGTTTATAAAGCCAAAATCAGGAAACATTGATTCTTCCTCATTGAAAAGGGCATTGAAAAAACCTGTTCCATTGTTATTTAACATCTCACACTATTTCGTTATATTACTTTGACTTGTAGAAATGCTATACTCAAGCAACTTATAGGACTGTAAATCCTGAGTGATAATGAAATATTTCTAGGATGCTCTGAACGAAAAGGACCCCGAAGTTTCCTTATGGAAACTGGCTTTCGGCCAATTTTTTTGTAATTTTAAAAAATAATAGTTCTGAACTAGTAGATCAAAAGTGTTCGTATGCCCAAATTTCAAATGTTAATAGTTTAAGAGATACAGCTCTTCAAAGTTGAAGTTTCATCACGCCATGGAAACTGGCTTTTGGCCAAGTTTTTGTAATTTTGGGAAATAATAGATTTGAACTAGTAGATCAAAAGTGTTCGTGGTCCTGAAGTCCAAATGGTAATAGTAATAGTTAATAGTTTAAGAGATATAGCTCATTCGAACCTCCATCTTAGGATAGTCGAACGGAGATCCATCGGTCACTTGCATTTCGAACTTTGACTCATCCAATAGTCCTTTTTAGGATAATTTGTGACCTTATTCATAGTATCAAGCTTCACTTGTGAACAGATCTTTTCATCTCACTTTAAGTAGTTGGCGCATGGTGCCATCAGTTTCTACTACCATCCAAATAGTTTAAGTACTTGTAAAAATGTTTGGAAAAACGCCTTGTTACGTATGTAATAGGCAAGTCAATAGGCAACAGCTAGAATTTATGAATTATGATGAGAATGCTAACAAACGTAAAATAGCAATCACACCACTGCTAAGCTCTAGATGAAAATTCTAGGTCTTAACTGTAATCGATCAATTATCGATGAAATAGCTAATCGATACGATCCAGCTTGTTTGCGATTGAATTTTTTTACCCAAACAGCAATGCTCAAAACGATTAATTATCAATAGAGTGCAGGTTTCAGGTATTTATCAAAAGACATATCTACATCCCACACAATGTACGTAGCTGGAGACATCATGGTTGCTTCTTTGACTTTCTGTTACCTGTTTTGCAATCTATTAACAGACCATATATCATTAGAGGTCAACAGTTACAAGTTTTTCAAAGGGGTACAGGTATTGACTGCGATAATTTGACTGAGGACTATTATTAGAACTATTATTTTCCAAAATTACAAAAAAATTGGCGGAAAGCCAGTTTTCATGACATGATAAAACTTGAACTTGACAAATTTGAAGAGCTGTATCTCTCAAACTAATAACATTTGGACTTTAGGCCCATGCACACTTTTGATCTACTGGTTCAGAACTATTATTTCCCAAAATTACAAAAAATTTGGCCGAAAGCCAGTTTCTATGGCACGATAGCTGTATCTCTTGAACTATTAACATTTTGACTTTAGGCCCATGAACACTTTTGACCTGCTAGTTCAGAACTATTATTTCCCAAAATTACAAAAAATTTGGCCGAAAGCCAGTTCCATAAGGAAACTACGGGGTCCTTTATTTGAATTCGAAGAAAGATACGAATATACATGATACAAGGAATATCTGATGCTTCTGTGGTTTCTGTGATGTTTATTCAAATGTATGTATTACTTTAGTTATTTATTTTTGTGATTTGAATCTGAATAAACATTATTATTATTATAAATTGGATTGGATTGTTAATCATTTGAAAGTATATTTCGAAGGATTCTTTCTATATACAATGAGTAGTAATAATTTAATCGCTTATTACTATTACTTCAAAAGAGGATTTCTCTTTTGAATAAATTCAAATCATTCACCCAGTACTTCTCAATTCATGAGGAAAGAAACATAATTAACGATTTTGGAAGCACTACATAGAAGCCAATGGGGTTTGGAGTGAAAAAAGATAGTCCCTTTCACCGTTCATGGCGAAATAACTGAACCACTTTTACTCTTGTTTGGTTCTGATGAGAAAACGCGTGACCGGGGAATCCGACCAGGTGTGGTCGATTTGTCTCGAAAATAAATGGCCTTGATCGACAATGGAAGTGATCTTATTTATTTCTTGTTGAATAAGAGCGAAAGTGGTGAACATTACTCAGTATTCGTTTTTACTTCGAATACTTTTTGATCTTATCTACAAAAATTGTTGAAGTGGTAAAATAATATTATGAATCGGAAGGCAGCGAAAGTTGAGTTGTAGTTATTCTACAAAGCTAATTGTTACTTTAATACCGTTAGTAAACAAAATAGTAATATACTAACCCAACATCGTAGCGTTCTTTGACAATGAGTCTAATTATTAAAATATGTTATGGTTGCCTGATGATTACAAGACTGAAACTTTGTGAGATGGCTAACAATCAAAGTATCATTTAAATGTGTTTCAATGTGTATTTGATTTCATGAACACTCAACTTTTGAGTAAAAAAAATTGTTATAGTGAAATCCAGAATACACGTAAACTTTATCATTGAAATGAGATCTATTGATTGATGAAGTTCTGAAAAATGTTTCCATAATTTCACATACAATTTTTATATATAATTTATGAGCTGGAAAATATCGCAACCACCCTTCAAAAGTTCGGCAAGTGTTGGACCTAGTGTACTTCAGCACTTCAAAGATGGCAAATGACTCTCCTGTGAAAACTGAGAAGTCATTAGAGAGCTTGTAGCTTGAGGTATATCTTGACGTGTTGATGAAAACTGCAGTAGTTTTTTTCCTGTCTTTGAAGCATCCATGATTAAAATTTCGACAGTCACTCATTATTTGATGGAAGTTTTTCGAGATTTATATTTGATTTGTCTCGGTTTTTCGAAACGATTCAATGTCGTATCACTTTCTGTTAGCTTAACTGCCAATGGTGGAGTTGTGATAGTAGTAGGTATCTATTTCATCTTTCTCAGAAAATGAGTCCTGTTATTTCCTTCTGATCATATATTACTTTAAATCAGTCGGAAAATGCATTTTGATGAACTGGGTAGCTTGATTCGTGAATGTTGTAACTCTATACCTGAGGCTCATTGTCTTCTATACAACAAAGAAGGTTTCCCGGTCTCGCAGTTCAGGCTAGAAGTGGAACTAGAACAAAATGCTTCAGTGCCAATTTCAATTATATAAATATGGATATCACCAAGTTCTCCTGAAACTGTTTTTCTACTGATGAGTCATGAACTATACAGCCACAGTAAATTACAGATTATATTAATGCCTTGTATTATATATTCTCATCAAGCATGTATAGTATAGTCTGCTCCCCAGCTTTTATTTGCCAAATTTTTCATGAGATCTAGTTATACAAAGACATTTTTTATTGTGAACATATTCTAACGGGTTTGCGTATAGTTTCAGCTCTTCATTCATTTTATTCCTCTCGTGTAGTTCTCTTATCATACATTGTGTCATATCGAGCTTCCGTTACTTTGAGTTCAAGGAGTGATGTTATCAAAAAATTATATCAGTATAAAAATTTGAGATATGAACGTATTGGGCTTTTATGAAATATTTTCCAATATACAGGGACCGAGTAAAAGCGCGGCATATAAAAGTATTTTTTGTAGAATTACATATATTGCCATATATTGACATATGACATATATTGATTTCAATTTAAGAGCCATCGGTAGTCCACTGTTTCAGCGTATTGGGTATCGTCAGGCACTTGCGTTTACGCACTTATATTTATCAAGTGCTTTTCTTGGTGGCAATGGTGAAAGACAAAATTGTCACATTGGATATACATAAAACCCACAAAAAGCTAATATTTGGGCTGGTATTCTTGGAAATGCCTATGGTCCTATGGTTGGATGGAAGAGCAATCTCTGCGATGAATTATCATACGCAGATATTGAAACCTGTCATTTGATTGGTTGTAATTTTATGGAATCATCAATAAAAGTCATTATTATTATCATTTCTGCAAAAAACCTTGACTGACAATCTGTGTATCTTGAAATGCTTGAAGAGACCATCGATCCTCTTATGTAACTCAGATGCTAGAAACTCAAATGGATGCAGAAGGTAATCAACTTTTCAGGAGGATTTGTTACATTTTCAGCGGGACGGTGTTCCACCTCAGTTGAATGGCCTCCGAGTTCACCGAATTCAACATCCTTAGATTTTTTTTTTGGGTGCTCAAAAGAAGAATTACAGCAGTCAGTCAATTTCTAGTAATATTAGAGGGAGGTTCGAAAACAGATTTTATTACTGTTTAGAGTGAAATGAACGACATTTCGAACAGTTTATAAGATAAGCTTAAGTAGATTTTTTGTTGTTTCTCGCGAATTAAATTTTATTTTGTAAAAAAATATGAAAAGACGAAGTTCATTAGATCACAATTTCATCATTTATTTGATGCCCATAATTGACTTGTAAATGAAATAATTTCCGAATTATTTGAAGGTATACTGATTCACAAAACAACATTAAAGCAAAGATAAATTAATTTCCACTTCTCCGATGCCTTTACCTATGCCAAAGATTCTAAAGCAATGGATCACAAACTCAACCGCTTTGTTTTTTTCTGGATTGATTAAAAGGCTGAAGTTCATTTTGATGAACCTGAATTCACTGAAGAGTTGAAGAAAAGATGACGGCTATATACATTTTAATAATTAATTGAACACAGTAGTTTCTAATTATTGATGTTAATTTTCTTTCTATGATCACTGAAAAAAGTATCAATTAGGTGACCGTTTTTTATTGAGTAAGTAACCAAAATGAACCATAACTCACACCTTTATAACTCACTACATCTATGTCAATTACAGTTGAGCAAATTCATAATTTGTGTTCCAATTATTTTCAATTGCAAGTGATCCTTGTAAATGCCCTACTTCAAAACATATTCTCAAACGTCAAATTTATTCACTGAACTGACATGTCTTTTGAAATACATAGTTTTTAACGGAAAATAGAAATAAAGACAGCAATAAAAACATAGCAGGAGGTATTCATTCATTTGCAATAATTTTTCATTAATTTCTTGAATTATTCGACAAATATAAGATTATTTTCGATTTTTCGAATTATTCGACAAGTTAGAAGTTGTCATTTTTGTATTCATGATATTTCAATATGATATTTTATTTACACCTTTATAAATTAAATTTGTGAATTAACTTCTGTTTGCATTTATGAATAATGCAGTGTAACCTTAAGTGGATATCTTTTGAGAGCCAAAGGCGATATTGAAAACAATATTGTTTCGATAAATATTTATTACTACAGACTAAACATTCGTACACTTCAAAAATAGACTAGATACATCAGACAGCAGAAAAAGATTTAATACTTGTAACCACCATTACTATCGTAAGCTTGATTGAAATTATCACTGACTACACCATTACTGCAGTCGGAATGGGAATTACCGATGGAATATGCAGGTCCAACGTTGAATCCAGATCCAGAGTTGTATCCAGAACTGGTGTCACTGAACGAGCTTTGTTTGAATGAATCTAGATTGCCGTTTGCAGTAAAAGACCCACTTCCACTTGAATATCCACCAGAATATCCGGAGGCATATCCATCTCCAATAGATCCGCTTCCACTTGCAAATATATTCCCGGAATTTATTCCACTCGCAGATGCATAACCGCCTCCAATAGCAAAATCACCAGAGTAACCACTTCCGAATCCAGATCCGCCAGAGTAACCACTTCCGAATCCAGATCCGCCAGAGTAAACACCATCTCCTACTACAGAACCAAAATCAGATCCGAATCCACCTGAAATGGAAGTGGAACCAATTTGAGCATTGGTATATACTTTAACGGGTACTGGTACTTTAACTTCTACTTTGGTTGGTACAGATACGGGGTATGGTTTGGATATCACTACTGGATAAGGTTTAGGTACGTTGACATGTACAGGTGTTGGTACTTTGACATATTCTTTCACTTTCACGGGAACTGGATAAGGTCGTGAGACCGTGACGGGATATGGTTTTGTAACGACTACTTTGACTGGTTGAGGTACTTCAACTCGAACTGGACGTGGCACTTCCACTGGTCTACGCACTGGCACTGGTACTGGTACTGGTCGAGTGACTGAGACAGGATATGGTTGTGGTACAGGAATTCTGACCGTTTGAGTTTGGTGTGAGTAAGTAGTTCTGCCATTGATGTTTCCCAGAGATCCCAACGACAAGCTATTCAAACCATCGATTCCTCCTTGTGAAAAGGACGCACCACCGCCAAATCCCCCAGAAAATCCACTAATATCTAAAGATCCACCAGACAGTCCAGAGCTCAAGCCACCTGAGTAACCTGAATTGATTCCTTGAGCATACCCTGAACCGAGTGTTTCCGAATAATCCGAACTGAAACCACTAGAGCTGGTTCCACTACCGAAACCTCCGTGACCAGCAGATGAACCCAATCCAAATCCACCGGAACTACTTCCTCCGCCGGTAAGATCGTACCCGGCAGATATTCCTGAGTTAAACCCACTTGCATATTGTCCATGTGATGAGAGTAATCCATTCGCAGATCCAAAGTTGAAGTTGCTGCTTTGTCCAGATCCGTACCCGACCCCGTATGTTGATGACGGTCGTGGAGGAGTTAGGTCAGTATGCGCTCCAGAGATGTATCCGCATTTCACAAGGGACGCGAAAATCAATGTAGAGGATAAAATCTGGAAGCAAATAAATGAACTTTTAGGAGAGAAATGGAATGTCGTAATTATATAAAATAGTGAATGTATTGAAATAGATAATTCCGCAAACAATGATCTAACTATTTTTGAGATCCCTTGGGATTCTCAACTATTAAATTATTTTACACGCTTTATGGGATACCATTTTTTGTCTTTAGTATTCATAGTCACACTCAACTGACTTTATAATGAAGAACAATCATGATTTATTCGAAATATTTTTTTGTGTTTTTAACTTTCTACCGCAGCAGTAGACGAAACGTCAGACATAAAAACCTACAGACCACGGTCAGAAAACCCGGAAATTACCCTTCATTGAATTGATTTGTAAGATAAAATTCCGTGTGTTCATTTCGACTACCGTATGGCATCTGAATATTTAATTATTTCCGACTATAAAAATATAATAATTTCCAATACAGGCGTAAGTCACTATGGAATTTGGGTTTTGCGAACGGAAAGAGCTTTCCCAAAGGTTAGTTATTCGTGGAGTTGAGTATATGAAATATGTTATCCAATAATTTATCTTATTCGAGAGGAAACTATATAGTTGTCGACACATTATTACCTTAGGAGGTTTTTACAAGTGGAGTTTCTAATTTTCTCTGTTTAGAGTTGAATAGGTTTTCTATTCAATTTTTAGATCATGGGTATGAAAAAGCAAAAAATAGTAATCATGATTAAACGAAATTGAATAATTCTGAAACATATTGATCGTCGTGAATGAAATAGTATACAAAAATTTTTATAGTAATAGTAGTTTTCAGTTTAGTTTATTTTTATGTAATTTTTACTAGCTTCTTCTCAAAATAGTTTGTTCATTTACAAATACATACTACATACTTTATTTTTTATGTAATTCGTTCATATTATTAAACTTCCATTTATTTCACCGTTTTGAAATTTTAGTCCTACAATTTCAAGTTTGTAAATATTTTAAAATAATGTAAATATCAATTCCAACATTTTGTGAACTATTCAATTGAGTCATAAAATATTTTATCTTTCATTTGAAGCTCTAAATTTTATTTATACACTGTCACACATAAAGTCCGTATCAAATGGGATTTTCGTTTTGTTCATCTCTTCAAGCAACTTTTGATATCTCCATTAGGTTGTGCTTAAAAAATGATGCCAAATGAAATGCATATGACCGATCAAGTGATTTTTCTTCCCTGTCAAATTTGACATTTTTTCCAAAAAAATGTTCAGAAAAGCAGTTATTGCTCGAAATTTCGAAAATCGGTAAAGAGAAAAGATGACTGTTTTTTCATTTTTTACCCATATACCAATTTTTAGCTCTCTAGTACAAATTCAGTTTTTTTAGTTTTTCGAAAATTTGACATTTGCCGATTTCTCAAATTTAGCCAAACCTCAACAAAGACAGTGCTTTATGTCTAACTTATCTTTCCAACGCATTTTTATTATCAATTGCAATTCTAAATACAACTTATTTCGCAAAAATTTAAAACACCAGAAAAAATTATGCCAAAAATGATGCAAAGTTGATACAGTTTTTAAAAACAGATAAATATTT
>WOGM01001059.1:0-10649 GCA_015342125.1 Leptinotarsa haldemani | reverse complement strand
AATCAGTAGTTTTCGATAAATCCGTGGTGGAAAGTTTTCAAATGAACACCCTGTATATGCACCACAAATGAAAAGTACGACTGAATGCCGTACCTTCTCCCTAGGTACATAATAGTATATTTTTACCATTCCTATTCATTTTGTACTCCAATTATTCGTTATAGAATTGAATCAAATTTCATACACTGGAACGCAACACATACACAATATGAAAAAAAAATCACCTACATCAATTCATTCATAACACTATGAATCTACTCATGTCATCGTTGATAGTACGTATACTACGTAATGACATTCATACGTTTATTTGATTTAATCCCAGCCATAGGAATGATGCTTCATTTCTAAGGAGTATATTTTTAATGAAGATTACTTTTTGGGAAAGAATGGTTTTGGTGTTATTACTTATCCATTTATGTACAAAAAATGTGGGAAATTTACAAAGACAGAAATAAAGCAATTGATTTCAAAATAAACTAGATGAGTAGATCATGCTTGGAAATTACTTTGAGATACAAACTGGAAGAGAAAGCCCTCCCGAAACAACTACTTTCATATTAACATTGAATTACATGGAGAAAAATTTACTTTTCGAACAACTACTTTTTCTTTCCCAAAAGTCATTCTCTCCTAAAAATATACCCCTTTCTATATATTTAAGACACATTTTGCTACAATGTATTTTATATAATTGTAGGTGATTATAAAACAAAAATAGGTGAATGAATAATTCTGGTAAGGTGAAAGTATATTTTGAAAAAACCATTACAATACAATTGTATACATTACAATAAATATGTTGATTATTGGCATCTTATGCCAGAACTTAATTACTTAATTCTGGCAAAACAGGTAGGTTTTGAAAAACCATATTTACAATATAATGTTACTTTTAGAAAAAAAAAGTAATTTATAAATTTGTTAATTGTTGATATTTTATGGTAACACCTATTCCACCTACGCTTGCCACCTTTTACAGAACAACCACGGTTTCAACATGGACTACGTACGAACATACAGAAAATGAAGGACAAAAATTAAATCTGCTGGAATCAATAAACGCAAACATTCAAATTTTTTTTCAAACGACCACCTATCTTTGGTAAATGTCAATAATTAGCATATTTATTAATTACCTACCTGTTTTCTTAGAAGCAATATTGTACTGAAGTATTTTTTTCAAAATATACCTGTTTTACCAGATTTAATCATTTATCGAATTGAGGTTTGGAATTACGTACTGCTATTGAAAGACTTTGCTTTGATGTACCTCTCTAACTGATGAAGGTACCGTGTAGCGAAACATGATTCAACGAAAATGTATAGTGCGAAAACTGAATGATGATTATTTGAATAGAACTGGCCGATACTGGATGATAATCCATATTAAAATTCATTAATACAGTTCATTGTATGTTCACTATAAAGGGTTTTACAAAAACCGCCACACGCGTTTCGCTATACAATAGCGTTGATAATAGGTTACTTCTAAGTTAAAACGCGAAACACGTGTCGCGGTTTTTGTGAAATCCTTTATAGTGAGAATCATGCAATAAACTGTATTAATGAGTTTTGGATAATTATAATAATGTATGAGAATCCGTGAATCCGTGAAGAATGAAATATAATTTAGTACCTAAGACTTGAAAGAACACCAAGTTTTGATATTTCCGGAAAATAATATCGTCATCTATAGAAGCCCAAAATGGTTACAAACTGAAAGAATTACGTCACGCACCCAGACCTTAAGTATTAGGTCCTGCGTGCTTGGCAGTAGGAGAACGATCCAAAAGTAGTTAATTACTTTCACTAAAAATCCAACTTGGTATGCGAAACGACATCAAATGTGAACGAACTAAAGCCCTTTCGTAATTACTACATATTTAATTTTTTCCAGAAAATGCATATTCATTCCCAGAGGCGATTTATATTCAAAGAGTCACAACTGCCGAGCGTAATTACTATATGGCAGCAAACTGGCCAATGGCAACCGGACAACGCCTATGTATCTTCGTCTCTGTAATGCCACAAGGTAAACACGGAAAGGAATGTTAACTCGGTAATGAATTCATCGTTGGATATACAGAAGGGTTGCTTTCCAACGTCACTTTTTCTGCGGAATATAGTCGTTTGGCTAAGAATTTTAATAAAAACAATAGGAATTACGATTAAAGAAAACAATAGCAGGGCTGGTAGGCCATGGTATAATGGAACTTGTAGTAAAAAAAAATATTTAGCTGCTACTGCGACAAACATCATTAGTCGCATCTAGTTACGTTGACTGCCAGAACCCAGAAACAAATGAGACTTTGAAATAGTACATTTAGTTTTCTACTGATGATCAATTTATACAACAAAAGTATAACTAATCGCAGTTCATAAATTGAAGTTATTTTATTCTTTGAAAATACGACAAAATCCAAAAATAAAGATTCCAACCAAACTTTTTTCGTGATCCCATTGGTGTGGAAACATATTTATGGAAAAGTATATCCATCAGAGAAAAGGCTTAAAAATGCTAGGATGTTACAAAATGTAGTTTTAAAAAAATCAGTTTTAGTTTTGGAAGATGAAATTTTCAAAAAGTATCTACAAAATATCTTTTGATGGACAAATATTATATTTTTCCAAGTCACCATTCAGTTCTAGTTTGTCTATATTCACATTCAATAGTTACTTGTTTACTTTCCAAAATTGTTCGGGATATTGAACATTTTGTTCAAAATGTACCTGTTTTACCAGAATTATACATTGTATAGTTTGATGAAGCTACCGTTTAGCGAAACGCGCCTTGAAAGAAATTAACAGTGTGAAAATTGTATAATTGTTATGAAAAGTGTTATTATTTTTCATCAAGTAACAGGTCAATGTATTCATATTTTGTTCATTTAATTGATCCAATTATATTTTTACATTTCATCAATTCGTTGAGCTCCCTTCCCTCAACTGATTGACCCTATGTGCGAATTCTTATTGGTAAAGATTTCACTTTCCTTATGTGACTACCATTAGTCTACAATCCTTCTTTTCTTTGCTCTTGCGTATAAATTCTATACAACGTCATTATTATAGTCATATTGATTTTGATAGTATTTGATGCTCTTCCTCAGCACTTTATTTCTCCCAATCGAATTGAAAGCCCGTACAAAATCGAGAAATACTACTTCCACCAATTCCACCTTCATATTATATTTATGGACCTCACTCATTATTTGGTACAACTGAATGTATAATGTCTATTATTGATCGATTGTCGAATTTCAGTTTGAAGTCTATGCAACAGCTAGTCATTATTATATTATCAATAAATGATTGCGTGATAACGACATATAGAGATCGGAGGGTTCTTTAAAGTAACTACTTAGGCTTTTCCTATGGCAGTTGAGAGAAAATTTAATTAATTTCAAAATGTGAATCGAATAACTAGCAAATAAACTGCTTGAAGTAAACTGAGAAATATCTCGACTAACCGCTCTACCATGGCCTTCAAACTCCCAACAAAAAATAATGTAATTTTTCCTTCCTTAGGAAAAAGCCAAGTCGGTCCTATTGATGGGTGCAGTGTTTCTGTTGAAGGTGTAATTCAAAGGAATGTTATGAATGAGATTTTTCAAGAATGAATTTTTTGTATTAATTTGTTCAGTTTGTTAGAGTAAACGATCTGAATGCAGTACGCCCATGTGAGAGTACCTAAAACATTCAAGTCAAAATGAAACAACTCCCGCACCACTGATCGTCATGTAAACAACTAGCTTCGCTCAGAAAATTGATATTAGATTGTGTGGTGATTGGAATAAAATGGTAAACTTCATATTACAAAAGGTTCATAGATCTTGCTTTATATATCACTACTTTGAAATGCGCACTTTGAAAGGCAAGATCTCGTTAATCATCAGCTGTCACAAATATCGACTTCTGAGGGTTGTGTTCCGTAGGGGTGTAACAGCCGGTTAACAAAAAAAAACAGATTTTAACATATGGCAACCAATCGGTAGCCTCACACATACAAAAAAGGTTTTGAATAGTCCATAATATTTCAGGTGTTCTGGAATGGTCCACCATGATATGGGATATTTCTGAATGTCCCAGGTTATTACCGAACATTCCACAGCATTTCAGGGTGTTTCGAGATGTTCTACTGGAATTTTGTGAAATGCTATCGAATACTGTCATACACTCTGGACTGTTCTAGAAGTTTCTAGAGGCCGAAACTTTCAATCTCTATATATGTCTTCAGAGCACGCCCTACAGCTATAAATGAGAACCTTCTTCATGAATTAAATTGATGGTTATGTGTTACCTCACCATACAACTCTCGATCGTACAGTCACTTCCATAATATATACCCGTTTTCCAAACGTATTTGACAGAATTATTCTAAGGAGTTAAATCATTTCGGTGTCAATATGCATTCTCGCGGATTCTCGTTTTTAAAATACTCGCCAAGAAATAAGAATCCCATCAAACGGAATGATTGGAAACAGTGGTGTAAATATCACTTCGGAGACAAAAATCGCACTTTGTACGACTGATTCTCCTACTTTGATCTTCTCTGTCGTAGTAGGCCGGCGTCGAGTCGATTTCCCGTCCCCCAGAAACTCGGTTTATTTCCCCAAGGAAACTCGCCGATCACTTGCCGATATTTGTTCTCCTTTGTCACTTGCAGATGTTTTAATCAAGAGGGCCGCTTCCGACCGGAATGTACGAAACGCACAGGCCGTTTCGCTTCCACCGAATGTATCACCAATTCCACGCACTGTTTACCTAACGTTATTGCATATTTGGTTAGACGAAGATGTATCGGCATTGTTGTGAAGTTATGCGATCTCTGTAATTTGTCTGCGCATTGTCGTGATAGATCTCTCGATTTGATAGAGAAGAGGATGGAATTGCGGAATGAATACCATAATGGAACTCATATCTCATACGAATTCAGCGAATCTTTTCTAAAGTAGCAGTTATTATAATTCTCAATAGAAACTTTGAGAACTTTTTCATTCGAAGACATACACTTATTGTTGCTGTGAAGAAGTAGTTAGAAAATTATGTGGGTTATATGTCTGTTCGACTGTCAATCTGTCCATCTGTCCGTCCGTTCTGAAAATACATTTACTTGTAATTATTACCACATAATACCCGATGTATTGTTTTTGAAAGAATTAGGGAAATGGATGAGCTGTTTTTCTAATGTTTCTTTTTTTTCTAAAAATTTAGAGTAACAAAATTTATTTAAATAATACTGTGAGATTTTCGCTTGTTACAGTTTAGCAACCTGTCAAGTGAAAAGCTCACAATAAAGTGTAAGTGTTGAATACGTTATAATGGAATTTCTTCAAGTAATGGCCATCACACTTCCACATTTTTTGTTCCCCTCATAAAAATAACGGTTTGATGTTGGGCTAGAACTCCAGAAATATTCAACACTATCCACTACCTATATATAATAATAACACAATTTTACAAACATTTTTTATTTCTGACCCTAACACACATGAAGCTAAAGCACAGCAGGTGAATTTTCTAATATAAATAAAATTATTGGCGTTATGAAAAAGTTTAACAATGGTGAATGGTCATCAACCTCCTGTTAGTCGTTCAACGAACGTTTACTCTTATTGCTTTCCAGAAACTCCAGCAGGAGTAACTTTTGTCCCTTACCCTCTACATGTCGTATGTCTTACATAGTATTGAAATCGTGATCGTTATCTAGAAGGTGGCACGCATAGGTGGATTGGTCTTCTTCAGGTCAAAACCTCTTTTATGTTCAGATATTTTCTTCTTAAAATTTCTTGAAGTCCTTTCTCCATATACTTTTGAGCATGATGTGCATGTTTTGTATAGAATAGAATAGTTTATTTGCTACGTGATACATTTGAACAAATATTTGTAGGAAGTCAAAGCAAAAAGTTATAAATATATCGTCATATATACAAATAATATACAAATATCACAATGCTTGTGTAACAAAACAATGGACACAATAACAAATAATCAAACAACTAATGTTGAAAATGAGAACAATCGTTACTCGAAGTCAAACGAATTTTCTATGTTATATGTATACTATATATTCATCTGTGGAATAAAAACAGTGATTAAAAAAAATGACTTTAGTTTTTACTTAAAATGGTTAAAACTGAGTTGTTTTATGTGACATGGTAATTTATTATAAAATGTCAATGAATTTTTCTGTGAGGTGCTTATTCTGAATTTCTCATTTCTTATCAGATTTCCTGATCTCGTTGGATATTCATGGTGTTGCGGTTGTAAAATGTAGTTGTATCTATTTTTATGAATTTCAACCAATGTTTCGTATATAAAGGCTGAAGGAAGCGGCATAATTTTAATATGATTAAAAAGTGGGCGACAATGATTTCTAAAGTTAGCATTAGATATCAGACGTGTGCAATACACAATTTTTTTTGGAATGACAAGAATCCCCCCACAACACTATGCCGTATACCATGTGACTAAGGAGGAGTTCGAAGTAAGAAAATTTGACACATGTGTCTATGCATTACTTGTTGTTCTTCATATGTCTACCCAAGGACTTACCAGTAATATATATGCTATGTTAATATTTTATTTATTAGTAGTCTTTTCATTGTATCTGATATTTTTACAGTCTGTGTAACTGTCTTGAAGGTGCCATTATTATATTTTATCTGCTGACATTGTAGTTGTTTTAAAAATTCTGCCAGTTACCTCATTTTCTATAAAACAATTAAGTTAAGTACCTTCCATTTGTTCTATAAAAGAATTATAGCTTAGTTAGTAACTTGTTATAAATTCCCATCCAAACGGGACGATCCGATTGCGGTGCGTTAGTTCTAGTTTTTGAATTCTCGCAACAACCCCATTTGACCTACTGACATACTTGCAATGAATGGTATGAGTTAGGTCGCTTTGATATAAGTTTACTTATGTCCGTCTAGACATTTTATTGCTCGACCTCTGATTCCGATTTGGCCCTATCAGCACTTTTGAAAGAAATCTCTCAATTTATTTCTTGCCCTTACTGTCTAGACGTATACAGTACAGCTTTAACGCTGTGTGAACTGTTTGTTGATCTCAAATTTTACGTGACCATAAATGCGTTGATCTTATGAAAAATATGAAATAAGCATTAACAGTTTGAAATAATTTCTGGAATTGAGATACATTATTAACTACGAATGTGACTAATGAGTTTTTTAAGCCAAATGTAGCTTGTTGCTTTGGAAAAAACTGTTTCGAGATATATTATATGAGAAAAACCTGGTATTAGTGACGTAAAATTAAATTTATTTCGCTACAATTCAACTTCTCATATTGATTATAATTCTTTTGATAATTCTAAGAGAGACCTTTTGATCAATCGCATCTATCTTTTCAGTTATAATACGTACTCAGCAGAAAAAGATGGTTGACAATCGAGTTATAATGGATTATAATAAACCATGGCTATCGAACTCCAAATGCAGCATTGTTTCGATTTTAACTAATATTTGTTGTGGTTGAATTATTATTATTTTTTCAAAGCTTTGAATTATTGCAATACGTATGTCCTCACTAATATTAACTAATATACTTAGTCTGAAATGAAATTGAAGTTTCTGTATAACGTTCCACCTAGTTTATCCCCATCGTCTGGCGTTTCGCGTAATGATATATCTGAAACTCCAACATTATTCACTATGGTCTTTATTGTATTTAGCTGTAATTATTATTTTTTCAAAGTTTTGAATTATTGGAATAAGTATGTTCTCACTAATATTAACTAATATACTTAGTCTAAAACTGAATTGAAGTTTCTGTATAACGTTTCTTCTAGTTTACCCCATCGTCTTGCGTTTTGCATATATGTTAATTGATATCTCTGAAACTTCAACATTATTCAATATGACCTTTATTGTATTTAGATGTAATTGTGCTTGAAACTTCATTTTCACCATCGTAGATTATAGTTTCTTTATATTTGTTACCCGATTTTTGTATTTTTCGAATTGTTTGCCACATGGTTTTTGTTTTGTTGGTAGCAGAGTTATTTTGCGATTATTGATTATAATATTCTAATTCCTGAGTTTCTCTCTATAAGTTTTAGTTAACTGCCAACTAATATTCTTATACTCATTATTTGTTCTAGCACATTCTGAGTACAGATACACCAAGTTTTTCAAATCAACGAGTACCTTGGTCAACGGGACTGAAGTGCTATTTTTTCGTTGTTGGTTACGTCTCATAGGAAAGGCTACTTCAATGTAATATTGAATAGTTTGGTGAAATATGTCATATGTTTTGTTTGGACAGCTTTGAACAAAAAGGTCATCCCAATTTTCGGTAACTAAAAGTTTTTTGAAAGTTAAAATATTTTCTTCCGAGAATTGTCTTCTATAGCTATTTTTATACTTTGTTTCATTTTCATGTACTTTAATAAGAGGAATATAATTATTTGGGCATAGTGGGCATAATTAAGATATCCCCAAACTACGCAGAAAAAAAAGAAGACCTGTAACGGACCTGACCGTGTCTTGAATATGATAGCACGTTCAGATATATCACTCACTCGAACCATTCAGTATTTTTTTTTTCATTTTGATCGATTCAGATTACTTCAACACCCTGGCAAATTCGTCTCAGAGCATTTTCTTCGTGATTCCTCTTTTATTACTTTTTCGGATTGACCATAAAGGATGTGTGGTAAAATCAATTTTTATGGTCGTTTCTCCGTACTGATATAACCCTTTACTTTGTTTTTACGAGGCAATAAGATGAAAAATGTCGATTCGAGTTTCTAAGGGATTGTATGAGATTACAGTTATTTGCAAATTACATGAAATTCTCATATCTGACCCAAATGTGGCAAGAATTATTCATTAATAATTTCATGGAATATTCCTCCGTGCATTTTCTCTACCTAAAATTCAATCAATCAGCGAAGAAACGAAATGTTTTGAAACATTCATTAATCATCCTAATGAATGAATGAAAATTGCCGATTATTTAAATTGAAAATTTTTAGGGAAATGGGTAAATAACTTAATACATATGTGCAACCTGAAAATATTCGATCAGTTTTCTAAAAACTGATAAATATTTCAAGAACCCAAAAGAATCTTATTTTGCGTTCTCAAATAGGTAATAGATAGTACTCAATAGCGACTACAAGTATAATTTTCAGCTTTGGCGATGATGAATTTATTAAATTAATTCTTTCTAATTGAATGACTTAACCAGTTGTAAATATTCTTACCACCACTGAGATATTTCACAATTTTTCATATCAAGTAATGGTTTTTTTATCATCATAAAGATAGGGTATAGTAATTGCAGAGTAACTGGAAGTGACGTTTTTCGGTCTAGAAAATGTTCAACTTTAATGAGACTGGACCAAAAGTTTCCCATTTATAATCAAGCCCAAATAATATCTGGGACAGTTGTTATTTCACATATAGAGGAGAGACGTCTTTGGAGGTGAAGAATATAGTGCTAATTGCCTTGAATATTGAACTTCAAAGTATCAACTCTAAAGTGGCAATAGTAGTAAACCACAACATGATTATCACTTATGAATCTCATTCAGATTACAAATTTTGTATTTTGCGAAGTATAATATTTATCAAAATGTGTTATCATATAAACCCTCTCGGGTTCATACTAGTATGAAAGAATGAAAGAAAAGTTTTGTGAAGCACTGTTTGGAACCTTTGGTGTAGAATATTACTGGAGTTTTTTTCCAACACCAAACCGTTATTTGAACACCTCGACACGTGTTTCGACCACCAAGTGATCATCTTCAAGAGGAAGATCAAACAAATTTCCTCTTGAGGAAGATTGCTTAATCCTCTTGAGGAAGATTGTTTAATCTTGATGTTTGATGTTTTGGGATAAAACTCCAGTAATATTCATAGAGGATGTAGAAGAAGAGGAAAATAATATTTTCTATGAAGAGTCGGACACTGGATATGAAAGTGCCAAAGCATGATCTGAAAGTACTTAGAGGCGACTGTAATACCAAAGTTGGCAAGGAGAAATATATGAGGGCATAGCCGGAAAGCATGATATTAAATCTGTTTTTTCGTTAACCAGCCGTCGCCCCCCTTACGAACGACAGCCCTCAAAAGTCGAAACTTGTGGGAGCTAAGGACTAACACGGGTTGGATGATAGGAAGTGAAAATCGATCGTTCAGACTAGGGCTTGAACCACCGACCAACACGGCATTCAATTCGAGCGAGTGAACAAAGCACCCACGTCGAACCGCCTGGCTTCCGACCGACTACTTGTAAACATTTTTCTGACTCAATAATTCTTTCAAGTAATTCAATGTTTATATAAAAGAAGTTGTTTCAAGAGGGCTTTTTTCCCTTTTGTGTCTGTATGTTACTTTGATGAATGAATATTTCTAAAAGAACCAATCATATAATTATTGATAACAATTCTGTTAAGAATCCTAGGATTATATACTGATGAAAAATAATCGTGCACAAAACATGTCGAAATTATTTTTAAAAAACCTCAAAATCAGGAACCATATTTCTCTTAAATTTTTGAAAAACATTTATATCAGTATTATATACTCACAATTGCATTATCTATTTGGAGATCAGCCAGTAAATCCATAATAAACCCTTTGAAATATTTACAAAATAAAACTATTAAATGCATA
>WOGM01001058.1:0-10649 GCA_015342125.1 Leptinotarsa haldemani | reverse complement strand
TTTTTCTGAACATTTTTTGGAAAACATGTCAAATTTGACAGGAAAAAAAATCACTTGATCGGTCATATGCATGTCATTTGGCATCATTTTTAAAGCACAACCTAACAAGATATCAATAGTTGCTTGAAGAGATGAACAAAAAAAATCCCATTTGATGCGGACTTTATGTGTGACACTGTATAGTTTTCTATACTAATTTCTGAATTGAATATATCGTCAGTAACATGCGTTTTCGACAAATATACTATTGAGGGTTTTCATTATATCCACACAAGTCCTAATTTCATCAATATGTGCAGGTTCACTTCGAGCATTGAAATATAAAATAAAATTATCTAAAGTAAAATTATTGTCTATACAGGATATGTTCGGAAATCTTCTGTTTCTAAAAAAGAATAATCGTGAATGACAGTGGAATATTTATTATTGTTATCTGACTTTGCTTGGCTAGAGAGAGCAATATATTAGTATGTACATTCAATATTACTAGTTTTGTTGTTATGAACAGTTTCAAAAAACTTTCATTGCCGATCCAATTTGATTTATTATTCTCTTTTATTCCCCCACTTTTATCTATCATTTTTATTATTCTTTCCATCAATTTGACTTTTCCTACACACTTAAAAATGTAGAACTTTTTTAAATAAAAAATTTGAGTATATCAGTATTGAATTGACATGCAAAATTACAACGTTTTTCATTTCCTTAATTTCATGATGAATGTTTATATTAATATCTTTAATAAATTTATTGAGAACTTTTCGGTTTGCCCATCTAGGGATTGAAAACATTATAATTATCTATGCATTCACACTGAAATATAATGTCTTCACTGTAAATTGAAATTTGACATTGAAAAAATTAGTAATATATTTGGAAATAGAATGCGCTTTTCATAAAAATGTTTATAAACCGCTTCAGTACTTGTCCAAGCTCCTGACGTGATCGATAAAATCCACCCTCTGTCTGGCCGCCGGTAATGGTTTCCAGGGACTTCGCTGCAGAAAAGCCCTGAACATGGCATAAGCAGGTTTTCATAATGACATGTCACAATATATTTCGAACGTACTCCTCAAATATAGTGGGATAATTTTCTTCAAAGACACTTGCAGCTGTTTCTATTTCCATAACGTAAAAAAGCGAATAGGAACTAGAGGGTGAATACTGTTTTTGTTGAGGGTTTTTACGGTGGGGTGGACTATTTCAATAGGCATCGCTAGAGGAAACGCATGCCCTGTTGCCGTTGTAACGAAACAGGGTGTGGGGAAATAAAAGAGGCTGGAGAACAGTGAATACTGCTGGCGAGGTTCTACATTTTATCCCTAGATGGCGATAGTAGTAACGTTTCGTCGACTGTGTCACAGTTTAGTGTGAATATAATAATCTCTCATTACATAACTATTGCGACTATTGAATGGATGAAGATATAAATAGAATTCGTGTTTTATTTACTTGTGGGTCGGAAAAACACGAAGCAATTTCGTTTGTGTCGACAGCTTGGATCAGCTTTAAAAGGCATTAAAACTATTTTTATTGTTGGGAAAGAAAGTTTTTGGCTTTCTACTACTCCATCTTGATACAGAGAATCTTCCAAAGAAAGGAAGGAAGTAATCAATTTTAAAAGAAGTAACTGTACACATAGATGTGTAGATCACGCAAAGAAGTAACTTTCAGACACAAGTCTGGAAGAAAAAGCCCTCCTGAAACAGCTACTTTCTTATGAACTTATATGAACTTTTACATGAACACTAAATTATACAGAAAACACTCTTTTCTACTCAGTTTGTATTCTAAATATTCATTAAGAAATGAAATCATATATCATTTACAGAGTTTCTACACAATATGCTAAATGAAAATAAAAATGTCACTGTCATGCTCACTGGTAGACATCGATGTTTCGCCGTAAGACACTTGCTCTTCAGTATCAATCTGGATAACATTATAAGGAAACAACGAAACGTCGATGTCTACCAGTGAGCATAACAGTGTTCCGTGTTAGTGAAATTTTATTTAGTATATTGTGTAGAAACCCTGTGAATGATATCTGATTTCATTTCATAATGAATGTTTGGTATACAAACTGAGTAGAAAAGAGTGTTTTCTGTATAATTCAGTGTTAATATAGAAGTATTTGTCTCGAAAGAATTTTTCTTTTGTGTAATTCAATGTTTATATCAAAATAGCTGTTTCAGGATTCCAGATTTGTATCTGAAAGTCACTTCTTTTCATGATCTACACATCTATGTATGCAGTTACTTCTTTTAAAATTGATTACTTCCTTCCTTTCTTAAGATTCCCACATTTTTCTGTATCAACATGGAGTAGTAGAAAGCCAAAAACTTTATTTCCCAAAAATTAGTCACTCCTACAAATATAACCCTTTCATATTTTTATTGTCGGCTGATTAAGAAAAAAAATGATACTAATTGTCAATCCCTCTTTTCCACCTGATCAAAGTTGTCTAGATGAATGTAATTTGTAACAAAAAAACTGAGAATGCTTCGATTATGTTGTATGCAGTATAGTAAGTATAGTATACTTTCATAGTATGGGTTTCATTATTTTTTCTTAAGAAGGAGAAGTGTTGTTGATATTTGCAATGGCTTGGCATTAACCAACAAACATAAAAAGTGAAAAAACATATAGTAGAATTTCTCATTTTTTCCATTTTTGTGGAACTTTTTCACGTATGGTTTTTCAGACGTCTTTCAAGTTCTGTACAAAAAGTCCAAATGAAATTTTTTTTGGAGAAAAGTTAAACCAGAATAAAAAATGTACTCATCCACAAAAAACGAACTTCAAAAAATAAGATCATATTAACATTCATTCATTTGATCATGACACATATTCTGTGTCGCTAGGTTAGGTTGAACTATGAACATTTTTGATATGCGACTACTTGAGAAAAATTGTGGGTTATGACACAAAATCAGTAACTGGAGACGGTTTTTGAATTGAAATAGTGGAAATCCTTGAAACTTGCTCTGGCTGTTTACGTGCAGTAAGAAACCGAACACAAGCCAGTCAAACATGAGTTCAGAGAACAACACGAAACCAAGAAGGAGAGGTATACAAAGAAAAACCGTTAAAAACCGTCGACCGTACCCAAGCTACACGACGGCAAGTCAGTCACAGGAAGTGGAGTTCCTTTAACGAATAAAATTATATATTTTAAGTGAAGAAGGAAACACACCTCACAGCTGGCGCTGGCTCCAAAATGTGTGTTCCTAAAGCACTTCCACGATGGAATATTTATTATGAAACGGTTTTCATGAATAGGCCTTTTCATCACAAACATTTTTTGTGCGCATGCGTCAGTATGAGCCATCTTTTTCGTACTGTTTTCGTAAACAACCATGTTAAAGAGCCCGCAACTCATGTTTTAAAAATTAAAATATAATTTAAAGTTTATAAATCGTGAAAAAAGTGAAGAAAAAGTAGGAAGCCAAAATAATCAAAACAAAATTGTATACTCCATTATAATTATGTTATCTGTACGAAAAGGAACAACAAAACGGTGTTGTTATGGAGTATGAGGAAGTGATACACGATTCAAATCATTCAAAACCAACACATAATATTTTATAAATTTTCCAAAGCCTTGTCTTAAATATCGCAAACAAATAATGAAATCATCAAGCAAATTACATATTTAATCATGTGCAAAATGTGCGAAATGTAAATTATGGATGAAAAAATGTGGCAGGAGTGACCGAGGTTTTAAATCTATTGATGATGTTACCAAGAATACTTATATTTGCTCACTACATTTCATTAAAGGAAGTGGTCCAACTGAACAAAACCCTGATCCTTTAAGCTATCAGGAATTTCAACATATTGATAAATCAATCAATAAGCAAATGGGTCTGAATATACAAAAATAGATAATATTTCAACACATGCGCAGGTACCGACAGTGTGAATAATATTAAATTATAGAAATGTTTTAATGATTTACTTATTAGTTCCATAAGTAATACCTACTCTTGTCAACTGAAATATATTTACATCAAATAAATTGATATTAATAATAAGAATAAAACTGTAAATACTAATTTTTTTTACACGCTTTATATTAGTTTCACCTGTATGTAGGTATGTATGTATGTATGTAAGTATGTATGTATGTTTGTTTGTAACTCTCAAGCTCGGGATCTGTATTGACAGATTTATCGGCATTATTGCTTGATCTATTGTCGGGCAGATGGCGCTGTACGTAACCTCATTAATATTTCTTGATCTATTCGCGGGCAGATGGCGCTATACGTAACTATCAATTGTTGCTTGATCTGTTTGCGGTCAGATGGCGGTGTATGTAACTCATCAATTATTGCTTGAGCTATTCGCGGGTAGATGCCGCTATACGTAACCTCCTTGATAGGTTGTTCAAAAGAAAATCAAAATAAAAACATATTTTAAGGATTATAAGTGTTAGCAAAATTTTGTACTGCAGATGAAATATTTAAATATTTACAATTACCCGTGATTCAGTACAGAAAAAAGTTTTGAACGAAACGGAAGATGTTATGAATTCCGACTCAGTGAACAGTTTCAGAAACAAAATAGACATTTGCTTATTTGCTTAATCGAATCTATGCATCTATTAACTTGTTGATTTCCTTCGTTTCCAGGCTTACATATGCCCTCAACATTTATTTATATGTAATAATAATAATAATATTAGTAATTTTAAAATCTGATTCGATGATTTGAAAGCAAATCAGAATATGGATTTCAACAATGAAAACTTCATCGTAAGTTATACACCTGAAAAATTTAGTTACTCAAATATTAAAAAAAATTGAAAAAATAGAATTAAGGTGCTTGACATACAAATCAAATCAAAAGATTGATTTGAAAAATAAAACCATTTACTGAAAAAATATTTTTCGTCCATTAATATTTTGAATGGAACTTCAAATCAAAACATCAAGACTAAACCTCAAACTTTATTATGTTATTTGAGAGGAATTTGACATCCGTGCACCGTCTGTTAAAGATTTATAATACTAGTGACTAGAACTAAAAAAAAATTATATCTGTCAATAAATCGGACTAGAAAGTGAAAAGTATATATAGTTTGAAAAACTAAAAAACTTGCTTTTGAAAAACATCGAACTGAAAAGTTACAAATATTTCTTTAAATGAGCTTAAAACAATAACGAACGAAAGATACTAGTATTATTGTGAAAAAGCATGGGCGTTTTGTGCCATATTTTTATATGTATATCAGGCGCCCGTCGCTTTTTTCACAATAATACTAGTATTTTCCATTCGTTATTGTTTTAAGCTTATTAAAAAAAAATTAACTTCTTAGTTCGATGTTCTTTAAAAGCGTGTTTTTTTAGTTTTTTTCAACAATATAACTATAACTATTCAAAAGTGTGTTTGAAAACTACCAAGAAATCTTCAAAAGGCTAATTGTTAATTTTCACAGTACACAGCAGTGTTTAGCATTGACATCATTTCTCCAAAAAATATCTCATATTTCGCTATGGAACCTAAATGACACGTTTTTACTCAACACTCGGTTAGTCGCATTGGATCTGTGAGAGCCACAAGTTGCATTAATTGGCGTGTTACGCCTGCGCTTTGGAGTAGGCGACTAACCTATTCAGAATCTTCCTAAGGCTGCGGACACAACGAGGCGCCGACCATCGCTCCGATCACAGCATCGCACCATAGAACCCTCCAACATCGCTCCGACCCACACGCCTAGGGGTCACACTGAGGCTCGGAACATCTCATTTTTGCATCAGTTCGGTGTGAACAAGCGTCGAATAAACATGGATTTCTCGTTATCGTCTTTATCAGATGAAGAAGGTATTATTCTGAATTCTAGTGCTAAAAAATTGTACCTATATCAAAGGTATCTGAATACGAAAATACATCCCCTAAACAAAAAACGTATGTCGCATTTCATCATCTGTATAAAGATTCACGAAAATACCCTGTCCGTTTTTTTACTACATGAGAATGAAAATAGAAACTTTGGATTATATTTTAAACGAATTTGGAGATAAACTAAGGAAAATTACCAGAATTGACATTGTTAACCGATTGGATCTGAAGAAAGACTAATGGTAACTTTAAGGTAAGTTAATAAAATATATTTATTTAAACACCCAAATATACTGAACATTTTTTATCACAAATATATAAAACAAAGCGTAAAACATTTTTTTGCGGAAATATGTGAAATTTAACGTTAAACATTTCTTTAAACGTTTTTTGTAATAAGAATATATGAAAACATTTTGATTTTCAAAATGATTATTAGGTCTAGGATTATTGTACTCTGCTGGGTATGTTGCTAGGTTGCCAGGGTTGTAGAATTCATTTTCTGAAAAATAAACCGAATGAGTTGATGAATGACTTGATGTTGAATTAGTTATGTAAGATTTATGTTATATTTACTGTTGAAACTATATTTTGTTGAAATGATAAACCTGTGAAATGAGGTTTCGTAGAGGATTGCATATTCTTTTATTTTTTGTTGCGTGGTGTTGCTCTATTACTTGCGTCTGTTGTTCACTAGACAATTGTGCATTATTTTCTTGTGTTTGTGATAGGTACTTCTGTACAAGTTGAAGCACACTTATTCAAAATTGCATTTTGGGACATGCATCAAATGTTCTTACATGTGGCAAAATGCTATTAAAAATTACTCGTCTTCATCTATTTCTTTTCTACTTGTATTTGTTTCAGCCATTTTCCCTCTTTTCTGTCGATATTCTTCTTTTCTCCTTAGGTATTCCGTTTTTTCCTCTTCTACTCGAATTAGTGATTCACCCAGTGCATCTCTTTCACCCGGGATTCTTTGAATTTTAGCCTTTTGAATATCGGTGTTGACGTACTCATCGACGATACTGGTCTGGAATCGAAAACAAGCTCGGAAACTGTAAGTTGTGATGAGCTGTCATCACTAACATCATTGTCAACGTCTGCAGCGGCGGCGTCGCTCAAATTACTGCCGTCGGCGTCGCCCGACAAGGTATTGTTGGCATTATCTGCAATAGAAAAATTTCCTTTCGGTGCCCAAGGGGTACAGGTGTCTTTTAAAGATAAAAGATAATCAAAAAATGTTCATTTCTCCTTTACATCATTATCTGACCCATCACCAGACCTTTCCAATGGTTTTTTTGGCAGTTTTTGTATAAAAGTTCTCTTCCATGTTGCTTTTGCAGGGGCAACTAAAAACAAGTTTTTATGGGTATTTAAAAATGCAACTATCTGACAGTTGAATAATAAACTGAGTTATTAGTATTTTAATGAAGACATTTTGCAGACACTGTAGGTATGAAAGTGTTTCTATTCGGGATTACAGGTCGTCATCAACTGGAATTCCTTCCTTCTGTAAAGAAAAATTTTTACTCAACGACAGCCTTCATCTCGACTAGAAACACTTTTGGTTTGAACACTAGCCACGTAAGCTTCAACAATTTTACTGCAGGTATATTATTTTTTAAGGTTTCTTTCCACCGGCATCTCATTCAGAAGCTTAGCATTTTCATTTCGAATGGGAAAAAAGCACAATCAGAGATATTTTTATAGAAGGTACGGCATTTTTATGGGATGTCTTTTTCAAAGCACATTGCAGTTCCCACACAGAATGATTTTAAAAGAATTGCTGACGATTTCTATAAAAATTGGAAGTAGATGAGCAAAGCGTATTCTGTGACACAACCAATTCAACTAACAGAAGCAAGGTATAACGGTCGAAAACACACGCAAAATGATCGATGACGCACGCAAAACGATCGAAGATGCACGCAAAACGATAGAAAATCATTTTGCTTGCGTTTTGCGTGATCGATGCATTACGCATTCATCAGCTACTAACTCTGTATCAGTTCATCTTAGACCTCATGGAAAATCAAGCCTCACTTTCAAAATTAATGCTGTGATTTTGTCAAAAATTTGTGCCAACACTCCTATGCGCACCTCTATGATTTTGAAACAGGGTAGTTCTCTGGGGTGGAATCAACGAGCCCATAGTAGCCCAGTGGATCTCTGGTCCTTCTTGGTTGAAAACTTCAGTTGGCCTGTCAATTCCTCTAGTCCTTTGCCTCCGACAGATTCAGGATAAATAGAGATTGTTCTCAAGTCCTTCATCTTTTTTGAATGCTTTGACATTCTCTTGGAGAAATACTCCTCTCGGTAACATAAAAGGCATTGTTGGATATGTGTTTCATCTATAATTCCAAATACCTGCATAAAAAGTTGACTTATACTATTCACTCAGTATGAATTACATAACTCGTTACTTGTGAAGATGGGCTACATAGGGTGGGAGATCGATTGCAACATTCTGGATCAGCGTACGAGCACAAATACCCTGCTTTGCTTCCCCGATCTCATAGATTTACCGAATTGATAATAAGATACTCATAGGGAATATTTTCACCCTGGGCTCCAATCCTTACATTTTTTGTTGTCTCAAAACTTTTCGATTTCATCCCCAAATTCATCATGTACTTTCAAAGTGAATCAGTTGAACCTTTAATAAAGAATTTACCAAATTTCTGTATGTGTTGGAGTCGATTTCATGGTCGATTTTTCGTCAACCCGTAAAAAGAAGAGTTATATAATCCCAGAAGGCTTATATTTGTCTACTCATATGTGCCACTAACAAAGCTATCAATCTCAAGTTACTATCGGATCTGATGGCACCAGCATTTCTCGCTGCGCTCCGCAGATTTATAGCGGGACAAGGTACATGTTCTCGAATATTTTTTGATCATGGACTAACTTCATGGGAGCCTCTCGAATACTCACTGAACTTTCCAAAGAGGTCCTTTCAAGATCCAGCTGAACCTCATTTCAATGGGTTGATTGAAGGAGGGATCGAGTTAGTAATACCACACCTTACTCGCGTCATTGGTCCCCAAATCCTGCAAAAAATTGTATACCCTCATGAAGCTATTCTAATTTCACCTCCTTTGTATTCAGTGAGCTAAGACCAGCATGATTTGCCAGCTTTGACGCCCGGTCATTTTCAACTGTTATCACCCGAAGACTAACAATCGAAACGTCGTTAAGTAACTTGGCGTGGACCCTTTCAATTTTGAATTTTCATTGCTTGCTAATGAATGAATCAATAATTCAATTTTTTGGTTATTGCTTGTATTTCATTTTATTGTGATTTCAGTTTTTTATGTCAATATAATTGTTTGTTTTAGGTTACTGTTTTAATATTTTCATTTGTTACAGATTTTTTCAGATTTCAAATCAATTTATATCATATTGGGAAATAGAAGTCCGAACTAATGACACGCACCACGAAACATTGTCAACCACATTAAAATAAAGACATTTTGAAACGATAACACAACGAGTACTTTAGTACCAAGCAGCAATGCCAGAAGTGGGTAAATAAAACGAATATTCATAACCCAGTAGATCTCCTCATAATAAAGAATTAAAACATCCCTTCATTGAACTAGGGGATGGGTAGGGCTGTTAAAATATTTCTAGGGCCTGATGGAGTAACCAGAGTGACTAGTATTCGTACCGCGCATGGTATTTCGCAAAGACCACTTGTGAAGTTATTTCCCATAACTTCACAACTTTTCTCTGGAAAAATAAAAAAATATTCACACCGTTATATTTTAGTGGGGGGAAATGTAAAGTTCTCGTATAACCCCCCTATATTTAGTTATAATCATAAGCATATTTCAGAATAGATTTCAGATTTGGCATCACCCCGTATATGTTTATTTCCTCGCGGGTATTGTTAAGGAAATAGCCAAAAAATTGCTTTCCAAGATAGACGAACAGAAGTTTGAGTTTCACAGTGACAATACGAATAAATCGTGCTAGCCGGTGCTACCGAGTATCCAGAAACCCACAAAACAATCAACCCATCACAGTCCACTATTTGCTGCAGAGTGAGAGTAGGTGAGGCGAAAACCGTTGACGATTTGATCCAACACTTTGGGAATACATGTCAAATTCAATGAATTCCGCAACACACGGAATTGATATTTTCTGCACTATATATAAGTTATTCAGATTCCTGCTTCTACAATAAATTCCTAGGTCGTCGGCATATAGTCTTCCTTTCACTGAAAGAAAGATATTTTTCATTAAGTCATCGATAGCCACTACAAAGAGAGTGGGACTTATAACAGAACCTTGATGTATTACGCATTCAAGGGACACTTTACGTGAATTTTTTCCGTTCGTGTTGACTGTAATATCTCTGTTCGATAAAAAATTACCCAAGTACATGAGGCAGTTACCTCGGATATTCCAGTCATATAGTTTGTGAATTATATTTTCCATAAGTGCCGTATCGTATGCTTTTTCGATGTCGAAAAAGACTGCCAAGCAATATTGTCGCTTTCCAAATCTATGATATTATCTGTTGTGGATCTATGCTTCCTGAAGCCTTTTTGTATAGATACAATCAAATTATGGTATTCCAGAAACCACAACCCATTGAAATGAGGTTCAGCTGGATCTTGAAAGGACCAAGTATTTTTTGTATTTTACCACCCTCTTTGAAAAGTTCAGTGAGTATTCGAGAGGCTCCCATGAAGTTAGTCCTTGTAATCACGAGGTCTCCCAACGATGACACGAAACCGCAGTTGGCCCCCTGATGATGAATCCGTTAGTTTTGTGTTTGACCCCTTTTTTTCGCA
>WOGM01001056.1:0-10667 GCA_015342125.1 Leptinotarsa haldemani | reverse complement strand
TATATAAACATATATTGTAAAATAATAGATAAGGCAAAATTGTAAAATTAATTTAGGTTGGTATACCTATGGGATGGTTTACCTGTTTACCTGTATGAGATGGTTTACCTGTAGAGCATACCTGTAGAGTATATATAGGGTTAGCTTTGCATTAGTTCTAGTTTTAATCTTCCTCTTGATCACTTGGTGATCGAAACACGTGTCGAGGTGTTAAAAATAACGATTTGGTGTTGGGAAAAAACAGTAATATTCATTACTACACCAAACGTTCCAAACAATGCATCATAAGTACTTGAACTGAACTTCAAATTGCCTCCGCATCCACCTTATTCCCCAGATTTGGCTCCCAGCGACTGCTGACTATTCGCAGACCTCAAAAAATAACTCACTGCTAAGAAATTCCCATCGAATGAATATATGTTGCTGCTGAAACTGAGGACTATCATGGGGCAAAAGATAAATCTTTCTATAAAAGTGGTTTTGAGAGGTTAGAGCGGTACTGGAATGATTGTGTGTTTCTTGGTGGAGACTACGTTGATGAATGAAGCAAATTTTGAACAAAAAAAAACGCGTTTCCTTCCTTAGGCCCGGGACTTCAGCCCATGTGTTAATCATCGTTATAATCTACGCCAAAGGTTCAAATTTTTTGGACTGAGGCCTAAATCTATTTGCATCCCACCTCGCAGGCCGCCAGCAACGTGTTAAATTCAACGGCGACATATCAAAACCTTTAAAAGTCAATTATGGAGTACCGCAGGGTTCAGTCCTGGTTCCTGTATTATTTATTATTTACATTAATGATAGCACTTTCAACATAATGACTGTGTCTCGTATAATGTACGCTGTTGATGCAACTTTCTTGTTGAGTGACAGTACGCCTCATAATCTACGTTCTAACGCTAATGCATCTGAAACCTTTTCAGCAAACTGGTCTAGAAGCAATTATCTCACTATAAATGATGATAAAACCAAAACGTTAGATTTCTCAACTAAGAGTAATATAAAAAATAATGAACCAGTCAAGCTTCTTGAAGTGTACTTTGACTCATCTCTGAATTTCTTTTCACAAATTCACAAATTTTTATCAAAAACGACTATCCACGTGTATACATTCACATGATAAGACAGCTTAGCAACTTAATAACAACGGATTGTTTAAGAGTAGCTTATTTCGCCATTTTTCACAGCATAATGACATATAGACTAATATTTTGGGGTTCATCATGTCACCTACAAAAAAAGTAGTAGGAATTATGACACAGGCTAAATAAGACGATCATTGTAAACCTCTTTTCAAACATTTCCGTATATTAACTGTGCGATCTTGCTTCATATATGAATGTCTGCCCGAAGAAGCTATTGTATATCGAAACATGAAAGCTGT
Source organism: Leptinotarsa haldemani (assembly GCA_015342125.1). Classification (NCBI taxonomy): domain Eukaryota; kingdom Metazoa; phylum Arthropoda; class Insecta; order Coleoptera; family Chrysomelidae; genus Leptinotarsa; species Leptinotarsa haldemani. The sequence goes on along the minus strand of WOGM01001056.1, from coordinate 9,283 downwards.
TGTATACCCTATACAGTAAAAACTCATCCGAAGAAGCTGTTGTATAATAAAACATAAAAGGTATTGAATAGTGTGACATGGAAGATACTATACAGTATAGTAACACCTGAAGAAGCTATTGTATAGCGAAACATGAAAGCTATTATTGTATACCCTCCCGAAGGAGTTATTGTATAGCTAGACTGGGAAGTTATTGTATACACTATATAGTACATATACGTCCGAAGAAGCTATTGTATAGCAGAACATGAAAAATATTTTATAACCTATACAGTATAGACATACCTAAGGAAGCTATTGTGTAGAGAAACATGAAAGCTATTGTTTTTATTATAGACACGCCCGAAGAAGCTATCGTATAGCGAAACATGGAAGCTATTGTATAACAAAACATGAAAGCTATTGAATAGTGCGACATGAAAGATATTGTATAGATACTATACAGTATAGTATCGCCCAAAGAAGCTATTGTATAGCGAACCATGGATGCTATTGTATACCCCATACAGTATAGATACGCCCGAAGGATCTATTGTATAGCTAGACATGGAAGCTATTGTATACACGAACGCTAGTTTATAACCTATACAGTATAGACATACCTGAAGAAGTTATTGTATAGAGAAACAGGAAAGCTATTTTGTGACCAAATATGAAAGCTATTGTTTGGACACTATACACACCCGAAAAAGCAAATTATAGCGAAATTTAAGATATTGCATCATGACATAAGGACTAATATTTTGGGGTTCATCATGTCATCTAGATATAATATTTAAACTACAAAAAAAAGAAATGAGAATTATGGCACAGGCTAAATAAGACGATCATTGTAAAACTCTTTTCAAACATTTTCGTATATTAACTGTGCGATCTTCAAATATGAATGTCTGTGTTATGTTAAAAATTAAATAGGTGAAAATAAATTGACTAAGCAGGAGGAAATACACTACCATAATACCAGGGCCAAAACAAATTTAAAGCTACCCAAATATAGATTAGGTTTATCTTTGAAATTTTTTAACGTGTTACCATATGAGTTTCAGACTTTGGACATGAGTATGAACACCTTTAAAGTTAAAATTAAGAATATTCTTTCACAGAATACCTTTTACACATTCAAAGAATATTTTAATTATTTCGACTCATCAACAAATCTATTGCGTGTCTAATAATATATAAATATATATTTTCATACAATATTTATGTATTTATTTGACTGTATTGTGTTACATTGATTTTAATTTATATACTATTTGGCGAAGGCGAATACTATGGATGTATTGCTTTGCACGAATAAATTATATTCTTTTCTATTCTATTCTATTCTATTGAATTCCCTTCACTTCTAGGAAATTAGCGAAATTAGAATGTTTTCAAGCTTCTGTGAATTGTGCTCATAAATACAATATCGTTAATTCCTCTAAATGCTCTAATGGTTTTCTTTACTACCAAAAAGATCCACACCTCAAAAGTCCGACACTGTATCGCATTACAGAGACATAAAGTTTATTACGGGACGCGGCCTCAGGGTGTTCCTTTCGGTTTTGGGACACTAAATTTCATTAACGTGGGCCTTTTCTTTTTTATTACTTCCCCTCTTCGATCGTTCGCTTTGATTAACTTTTATTGGAAAGGCAAATACGTTCGGAAATAGACTTTCACGCTGAGTTCATTCAAGTCTACGAGGCGAATGAATAATGACCGTGTTGCTTCCCGAGGAATTTTCAATGAATCTAATCCTACGTACGGCTCAATAGTATAAATTCCATAAATACCTCTTGCATGTCACAAGGTATCTGTTGAAGGATGAGTACATTATAGGTGAAAAATGCAAAACGGTGGTTTTGATTATAACAATATATCCACTAGGAAACTTGTCCTAAAAACTTACCATTTCGAATCAGTAACCAGAACATCAGTTTTTTGTAACTCATTAATGTCCCTAGTTAGAGAAGAATTACCTTAAAATTGCCAAACTTGAACCCTAAACAGTGGTGAGCCTCAAAATTGAAAACGAGGAAAAGTTTGCTATGTTTGCTAAGGAGCTATTGCTATGGACACTTAGATGTCGATTTCATTGCTCAGTTTATAGCGTTTCATTGCTGTAAAACGTTATTTTGGTGGCCTAGCCTTCTAATCTTTCAACATGTTATTCATTTATGTCGAACACCGTAAGTATGTGGAAGAAAATATACCATTGTATTGTATACATTCTAGAAGAAACCAGCCAAATTCGTGAAGGTCGAATTTGCAAAGAATGTTAAAGCACGGGTGGCCGAAACAAATCACTACCTTTCCGGAGAAACTGACGCAACAACATAAAGTTTAAATTTCACTACTCTCCTTATCTTCCGCAACCAGAGTTGGTTTTTGAGACATCGTCTAGACTCGTCCGGGTAATCCGGAGATCTGAACGGTCAGTGATCTGAGGCGCCAACGCAAGTCTAGATTACAACGATAACACCGAAAACTTAACCTCAACTGACGATACGGCACTAATAAAGCAGATAATTTTGCCTGGCGAAACGTCGGTCGTAAAACACTTGCTTTCACTTGTCACGAGAATTGGTTATCTGAATGTCAGCGGTTTCACCTAAATATGGAATTTTGCCCTTATATCAGGAGAAAAATCGCATTATTTCAACATGATGGATAGAAGTTTATTTGCAGTTTTGTATGAAGATGAAAATACTCAAAACAAAGTTTACTTTGATTTGTTCATTTCAAGACATTGTAGAGATAAGTCAGCTCTATGACAGTAAAACTCTAAAGCAAAGCATTTTCAATTCAATATACAGGCAAAAAATGTGCTAGAAACCCGAATGAATAGCATAAATGGAAGTCGACTCAACAAAAGAAAAAAATATTCTGAATAAAAGAATCAATGGCCCAATACATGGTTCTATGAACAGTATATACACGCCCGAAGAAGCTATTTTATAGCGAAATATTGAAACTATTGAATAGTGCAACATGAAAGCTATTGTATAGAGACTATACAGTATAAACTCTCCCGAAGAAGCTATTGTATAGCGAAACATCAAATATTGAATAGAGCAACATGAAAGATATTGTATAGGCACTATACAGTATAGACGCGCCCGAAAAAGCTATTGTATAATGAAACATCGAAGCTATTATATACTCTATACACGATAGACTCAACTGAAGAACTATTGTATAGCGAAACATGAAAGCTTTCGAATAGCGTAACATTGTAGAGACACTATACAGTATAGATACGCCCAAAGAAGCTATTGTTCAGCCGAAACTTAAAATCTATTGTATGCCCTACACAGTATAGACTCACCTGAAGAAGCTATTCCGAAACTTCGAAATTTTCGAAAAGCTGAAAGGTATTGTATAGACACTATACAGTATGGATACGCCTAAAAAAGCTATTGTATAGCAAAATATCGAAGCTATTGTATAGCTTATACAGTATAGACACGTCCGAAAAAGCTTTTCTATAGCAAAATATGAAAGCTATTGAATAGCGCAACATGGAAGCTATTGTATAGACACTATATTGTATAGAAACGCCCGAAGAAGCTATTATATAGGAAAATATCGAATCTATTGTATACCCTATACAGTATAGACTCATCCGAAGAAGCGATTGTATAGCGAAACAAGGAAGCTATTGAATAGTCTAAAATGGAAGCTGATGTATAGACACTATACAGTATAAACCCAACCGAATAAGCTATTGTAGCTATTGTATAGCGAAACATCGAAATTATCGAATAACGCAACATGGAAGCTATTGTATAGACACTATACAGCACTGACACGCCAGCAAAAGCTTTTGTATAGCGAAACACTGAAGTTATTATATACCAATGGGCATAAATACGCCCAAAGAAGCTATTTTATAGCAAAACATAAAAGCTATTATTTGGACACTGAAGCTATTGTACACCCTATACAGTATAGATTCATTCGAAAAAGCTTTTATATAGCTAAACATGGCAGCTATCGAATGGCACAACATAGTAGCTATTGTATATACACCATACAGTACAGAAACAGCCGCAAAAGCTTTTGTATAGCAAAACATTGAAGTTATTATATACTTTATTCAGCATAAATACGCCTGAAGAAGCTATTGCATAGCAAAACATCAGAGCTACTGTTTGGATATCATACAGTGTAGACACGCCCGAAAAAAAAATTCTATAGCGAAACATTGAAGTTATTGTATACCCTATACAGTAAAGACTCTCCCAAAGAAGCAATTATATAGTTAATCATGGCAGCTATCGAGTAGCGCAGCATAGAAGCTATTGTATAGACACTATATAGTATAGACACGTCCGCAAAAGGTTTTGTATAGCAAAAAAATGGAAGTTAAATACTTTACACAGTGTAAATACGCCCGAAAAAGCTACTCCATGGAGAAACATTGAAGCTATTGTATACCCTATACAGTATAGACTCACCCGAAGAAGCTACTATATATCTAAACATGGCAGCTAGTGAATAGCGCAACATGGAAGCTATTATATAGACACGCCCGCAAAAGCTCTTGTATAGCAAAACATGTAAGTTATTATATACACCCGAAGAAGCTATTGTAAAGCAAAAAATGAAAGCTATTGTTTGGACACTGTACAGTATATACTCCTCCAAGAATCTAGTATATAATTATACGTGGCAGCTAGTGAGTAGCGCAGCATAGAAGCTATTGTATAGACAATATATAGTCTAGACACGCCTGCAAAAGTTTGTATATAGAAAATTATCGAAGTTATTGTATAGCTTATACAATATACACACTTCTGATCTAGCTATTTTATAGCTAAACATGGAAGCTATTGTTTGGACACTATACAGTGTAGACACACCCGAAAAAGCTATTCTATAGCGAAACATTGAAGCTATTGTATACCCTATACAGTATAGACTCGCTCGAAGAAGCTATTACATAGCTAAACATGGCAGCTAGTGAATAGCGCAACATGGAAACTATTGTATAGACACTATACATGATAGACACGCCCGCAAAAGCTTTTATATAGCGAAACATCAAAGTTATTGTATAGCCCATACAGTATAGCCACGCCCGAATGAGCTGTTATATAGCGAAACATGAAAGCTATTGTTTGAATACTATACAGTGTAGACACGCCCAGAAAAGCTATTCTATAGTGAAACATTGAAGCTATTGTATACCCTATACAGTAAGAAGCTACTGTATAGCGAAACACCTATGATTTTAAATGAAATTGGACAGGACAACACAGATTGGCTGTAGTGTAGTTTCTCGTATGTCATTATCATTGACAATTCCGAATATTTTTCACTAGTCAATGAACCTTCAATGAAAAACTGACTGATTTCTGTCAGTTTGAACACATAATTTTCAACTGAATCTTGAGGATTCTACGAATGATTACCTTGCAGTATTTGCTGGTTGAAATGAGAACAGCAGTTCAATTGATGAAATAATTAATGATGAAATTTACATATAAAAATTTTTGAAACCCCCCTGAGAAATACTAATCGAATCGAATATGTCGAGCTGACATTCAGGTGCTGCTCACAAGTTATCACGAAGCTATAAAGGGAACTGATCAATTATATTGAAATGATGTTGTGGTATATACTGTGAATCTCATCAATGAACAAAAACTTGCCAACAAACAGAAAACACAAAGGATGTGAATGATATACAAACTGAAGAGAAATTGTTACGTAAATTCAGTAAATTCAGTGTTCAACACTTCAGAAATGATTGTACACGATGTGGAAAGCACTCAGAAATAATATATCAAACGCTTATTGGTGAATTGTCGTTTGGATCTGTCAACAAACATCCAAATAGTTTTGCAAATAGGTAGATAGATACAAAGTAAGTGGGTAAATATATCGAATTCGATGGTGTAAAAGAAGTTGAGCGCTATAAAAAAGGGTGGCGTGTTGAAATTCCATCAACAACCGAAACATACACCATCACATTCATCGAAAGCTTTCAAAACGAAAGTAGAATTTCAAGTCAAGCTTCCAAAAGAGGATGAAGTTCCGCCGCGCGGATAATCGTGATTATCACTTCAACTGACAACGATCTTTCATCTAATTTGCACCACAACGTTGACAGCATCCTCTCGTGGACCACCCGGAGAGAAGTCGCGGACTCACGGAAGCGAATAAGCGTCCACTTTGTGGACGATGAATGTTTGCCAACAAATAATTATAGCATTTATCAATTTAACGCTATGTCGTTTCGTTGGCAACGAATAATTAATTTTATCAGGAAAATATTTCATGATGATCGGAATATGGTACATCTAAATTGAGAAACGAACATTTTTAGGAATCTTCTTAGAAAGCTCCTAAAGAAAAGAAGAAAGGAATCAACTCCGTAAAAAAGTGAAAATGTGTAAGCCATGAACACTAGAAGAAAAATTGTTTCTGATTCTTTATTGCCCAAAGAGAAAATTCTGTTCTTCTCATGTTAACAGTTCGTATAAACATTCATACCAGCGTTTATGTTTAATAAACCCTACAAAATACAAATGAAAGAGAACACTGAGTCAGATGCAATACGCATATACAGACGGCTCAAAAACTAAAGAAGGCTCAGGATGAGGAGTGTACTCCAGATCACTAAGCCTAAGGATTAAGTGGGGAATGAGAAGAAATACTAGCGTAAAAAAGACTCAAAAAAGCATTGATTTGTGAAGTTCACTTTCCTTATGATGCATTTACACAAAAGATTTGGTGACTGAATAATAATCTTTTTTTGAAATTGTCTGTATGTACTGTAATTTTCTTTTATTAATTTCAAATTTCATTTTTTCTCGAAGGTTGAGTTTAAAAACAGCTTTGCTGATAGACCGCCTATTCACCTATTTTTCTTTTTTTTTTGGAACGTATTCTAAAAACACTTTATTGTGAGATTTTCACTATAGATATTTGTGTAATCTGTATGTTCTTACTTCAAGTGAATTATTATTATTATAATACCTGCAGTAAACTATTTCAATAACAATAATGAAATATAAATTTATAAGTTCTGACTTCCATAGACCGCCCCACGCCTACGCCTTCGTTGCATATCAACACCCTATAAAATAGTAAAATGGAACCTTTTCACTGCAACATATTGTAGAGATGAGAATTGCTTTTTCACACAATCCACATTTGGTAGGAAGACTTTTTGATCTGCGCATTCAAACACCTTTCAAAACTAAAACTTCATGGAAATTCAATAGCATAACCAGACGTTCTCCGTTTATTTCTGAACGAATTGGAACAGGAAAGAGAACCATTAAATGAAACGTTGATGTGTGGGCGTAATTTCGAATATACGTTTCTTTCTCGCTGTTATATCATACCGCTTTTCTTTTGTTAGGGGGAACATGAAAATGTTCTTTTTTGATTAATATATTTAGTAGCTACTTGATGGCAATAACAAAATTTTCAGAAAAAAAATAAGGAGTGTGCTATATTTTTTTCGCAACTGCCTCAAGAAAACTAGTATATGAACCAGGAAAACATTCTTCAGTTGTAAATTTTGGTTGTGTATAAATTGCCATCGGCCATAGTGATTAATTCTTCAGTTGTACCAAAAAAGTTTGTTCTCCCTCTGAGTTTATGTTTATACTCCTAAGCATTACTTTCGGCTGGTTAATCACTCGGCTAGATTTAATTATTGGTTGTTTTAATGACCTTCAAATGATTTATACTGTAATGAGTTGACAAGTTTTATTGGCCTTCTGAGTATCCACTGTATTATTGAAATTGTTTTTGGGTTTACGAAATTTGATGACTTCACTGACAGCACTGTAGGTACAGTTTGCGACATACATCCAGGCTAGGCATGAAATTTTCTCTCCATCCTTTGACGTTCACAGGCAATCCCTATGTTTTATATTCATGATGATAAAATATTCTTCACACCATTGAGAAGGCGTTTCGCTACATAGTTGCTTCCTCAATTGGACTGAGTCATGCATCTGAGGAAGATACTGTGGGCCAGTGCATTATTAGTCCCTATTTTTTGTCGATTGGAAAATCGTTTTCATATCAAATCTTTCTGGTATAGGTATGGCCTATGATATCGGAAACTTTTGGAAAAAATGAAAGAAACTCTTCTCCAGCTGTATATTAAGTATAAGGCTCATTCTAATTTCGTCGTTTATTATGAATCATTCGCCGTTTGGCCTGCTTTGTATACTATTCGCTTTCAAAGTTCCAGTTGTTTCAATGTATCCACAGTTGACTGGAAGTAGACACATAATACAGACCGATGTTTAAACGACAGAGTTTAATCACCACCCAGGCCAGAAGTTATGGAAAATGATACTACTTATCAAAAAAAGTTAGAGGAATTGAAAAGGAACTAATATTGAGTCAGATCCCATTATTTTGTGATGACAGCTTTTTGGTTTTCTAATTCTCCATCATCCAACAAAAACTATGGGAAACTTCCAAAGAAAGGAAGAAATGAAATAACTACAATCAAAAGTTTATATACATATATGTATATCATATACAGACGTTTCTTTCAGATACAAACTGCAAGAAAAATCCCTTCAGAATAATTATTTTCCTATGAACATTAAATCACACGAACGCAAGAATATTTTTGAAACCACTAAGTTATTTCGAAATTAACTTATGATGCACTGTTTGGAATCTTTGGTGTAGTAATGAATATTACTGGAGTTTAATCTTTCTCTTGAAGATGATCACTTGGTGATCGAAACACGTGTCGATGTGTTAAAAATAACGATTTGGTGTTGGGAAAAAACTCCAGTAATAATCGAAATTAACTAATGAACTAACTCCAAACGCCTCTTTCATAACACTTCACTATCACATGAAAGTAGTTGTTTCGAAAGGGTTTTTTTATTCCAGTTTGTATCTGAAAGAAACTTCTGCGTATGACATATTTTTTCGAAGGGATTTTATTGATGTCTTATTTCTTTCCTTCTCTGAAAGTTTCTTTGGTACTTCAGCCAATATATAATATATAGGGCTATTCAAATTCGTTTCTGTACATGTGGATCTCGAAAACGATAAGAGATAGAGTGTCGGTTGAACGTTGCAAAGTTGTGTATTTTAGAGACCTCTTCAATGATGTAAAGAAATCGAATATAGCTCTTTTGGTTCTGAAGATATACAGAAAAAACCAAAAAATCCCAAATTACTTTTTTGTCTATATCTTCTTTATTCGCAGACATATTGAAAATCTGTCCACATTTTGCTATTGGCACTTGATGTGGGCTCTGCGAATATATCCATGAATCTTTTATACAGGGTGTCATCTGAC